>JAEQBA010003371.1:0-26706 GCA_019434445.1 Phalangium opilio
ATGGGGCAAGCAGCCATTCTCGTTCTGCCAAGAGCCAACGCTAGAGGTAGTGAACGATGACTGGCGTCGCTTTTTGGCCCAAGCTTGAAGCTGCTGTTAACGACGATTCCGGCTTATTTATGGAATAAATGAATTCGTCTATATCCGATTCCACACACCGAACCTAACCTAACCTAACCAAACCTAACCTAACCAAACCTAACCAAACCAAACCAAACCTAACCAAACCTAACCTAACCTAACCTAACCTAACCAAACCTAACCAAACCTAACCTAACCTAACCTAACCTAACCAAACCAAACCAAACCAAACCAAACCAAACCAAACCTAACCTAACCAAACCTAACCAAACCTAACCAAACCTAACCAAACCAAACCAAACCTAACCTAACCTAACCTAACCTAACCAAACCTAACCTAACCTAACCTAACCTAACCTAACCTAACCAAACCTAACCTAACCTAACCTAACCTAACCTAACCAAACCTAACCAAACCTAACCAAACCTAACCAAACCTAACCAAACCAAACCAAACCAAACCAAACCAAACCAAACCAAACCTAACCAAACCTAACCAAACCTAACAAAACCTAACCAAACCTAACCTAACCTAACCTAACCTAACCTAACCAAACCTAACCAAACCAAACCAAACCAAACCAAACCAAACCAAACCTAACCTAACCTAACCTAACCTAACCTAACCTAACCTAACCTAACCAAAGCTAACCTAAGCTAACCCTAGGCCAACCTAGAAAATAAGAATATTTTGGAAAAGGCCCATGTTTATTTTTCAACGACCTTAATTAATATAGCATTATAAAATGCGAAATCGCACCAATGGGAAATTCGCTCCAACGAGACTTCTCTCCAACAGGAATGGGAAGTCTGCTCAATGGGAATAGGATAAAATGCGAAATCGCGCCAATGGGAAATTCGCTCCAACGAGACTTCTGTCCAACAGGAATGGCAAGTCTGCTCAATGGGAATTAGGTCCATTGGGAACAGCCGGCTAGCTTCGGTCAATTAGAACAACTTATTTTTTATTTCGGTCCAATGGAATTTCGTTCCAATGGAATTCTGTTCAATGGTTATATACCGGTCACCGAAGTTAAAGCTGGAAATGTGGCCAATTTATACCTTCTCCCTAATAAACTAGATATCACTTCTTGGTAAAACTAAACGTTGGTTAGCCCCACGGATAGAGCTTCCTGTACAGATTGGGAGGTAACTCGGCGGTACACCCTCTTTATGGCAATACACTTTCGTCTTTCATTTCTTGCATGAAACGGTGGGCCTTTGTTAGGCCTTGGTTTCAGTGTAAAAGTAGAGTCTCAGTATAGATTTTTGTCGTATACATTTTTGAACGTGTTTCAGATCATCAATGATTCAACAAATTCCGGCCACTAGGCATAGATAGCTATGGAATTTCCGATGAAATTTATTTGTGGTTCCGCGGCTTTTCGACAATTCCGTTACGTTCGGAGAGTCCTTTTAATGAAGTTGGTGGTTTCAGGGGTTTTAATTTACTGTAGAAGATATATTTGATTGTTCAATTTTTAAAGCCCGCACCCCTGGCTAAAATAAATAGTAATTGGTCCTATCTAAATTATCATTACTGAAGTGAATCTGTAGCTCGTCAAACAACAGGAACTTTTAATCGAGAAAGCTATTATTAGGTAAATTATTTGAAAGTCTATCTGTGAAATAAATTTACTCAATGGCTTGTTAAAAACCTCTGACCTCTGACTTTTGATGGTGAATATTTTTGTTGGGAAGTTGATCTTAAATACTTGATACCCATTAAGGATGCTTTTTCATACTTCTGATGTTTTTAAGAATGGTTACAAGATATGTTATAGTAAAACCAGCTGACGCGATAACTACCTTAAATGTTAGAACTAAAATATTTATTACCTTTGTTTAGACTGTTTTAGCGTACACCAACTTAAGTCGTTAAATCGCTATATTGATCAGCTTAATAGATAATTTTAATTATTGACTTTCGTCTCTTTGATGCGATTTTCAATAAAACTTCAAACCTTCCATCGTTTGCTTATACATTTAATAGAAAATTCCTATAAATAAAGAAAAAGTTAATATATATTATTAATTATAATCTAGCAGCACATTTATCCGAAAAAAAAAAAAACTCAAAAACAATAATGACAGAAGTTGAATGGAAACTTTGAAGATACTTTCGATTTGTCGTGGTTTTGGAACACAGCGCGAGCGAAAATTCTTCCTGTGACATTATAACGTATTGATGTTCGGTTCCCGCCAAAAAAGACAGAGGCACCACGTGGAAGGTATTTCTTTCCACATGGATCTGAACGAAGTACGCTTTTCTATTAAGAGTAATCTCCGGATGAGACGAACTCATCACCAATAGAAATAGTTTTCGGAAAAGAATTTATGTCCGATTCATCCAGGATGGATTTTTTTATTGGCCGCGGAAATAGCCTTGTAAAGTGAATCTAGTATGACGAGTCGCATCCGGCGCCCCAGCGGGAAACCGACATCCAGAATCTGCTCCATTTTCGCGCCTTTTTTTTCCTTCCCGCCTTTTTCTATTTTCCCATTTTCCTACGATCCTCCTAAAACGCGTCTTCTGTATTTCTAGGTTAAGCCTATTTCACTCTATTTCATCCTAATTTACTGTAAATATCACGTAACTCTAAGCCTTGGTTAAGGTCTCAGTTACTAACTTTTGGGCAAGCAAGTTTTGGGGTTCTAAAAATGAATTTCATATCGCTTGTAATTTCTAAAAATTTTAGTATAAACCGGGTTCCAAATTTTTTTTATGGGGATTGGAATGTTTTTGGACATTTGAACTGCAAGAAGTGATATCTAGTTTGTTAGGGAGAAGGTATAGATTCGCCACATTTCCAGCTTTATCTCCAGTCCAAACGTAGGTCCGGAGTTAATCCCCGCCTATAAATTACAACCAGCATCTCAATGGTTCTTGAAAACTCACGTCAGCGCGACGCGAATGACTAAAATTTCGTATTTTCCGACTGAGGAGAGGCGAAATAGCCCGGCCTCCTTTTGCGTCCCCACCCCCTTGCATTTTGAAAGGGGGACTGGGACTATGGCGTGCGAAAACTTAGGCATCTTATACCTTCTCTCTAATAAACTAGATATCACTTCTTGGAACTGTGAACATCTTTCTTGAAGTATGATCACCACTGTACGGTGGTGTTCAAGAAATTGAACCAACGCTTATTTTTTCTGGAATAGTCTTGCAAATGCATTCCTGTGAAACTGACTGTGAAAAGTTGTTTGTCTCGTCAGTCACAATTAGTTACTGAATTTCCTAATTATTTCCTCTTCATTGATTCCAAACCCTAAGACTATATTTTCTTTACTCGTAAGGAAAGGTAAGTTCAACAGGGTCTTAGGGCCTTAATCGTAAAGGTCCTAATTTACTTGAAACAATTTTACGTTAATTAAACGTGACAATGCTATAAGTTTAAATCACAGACAGGAGGCCATTGACGAGAACGGTAAACATATTAGTATGTAATCTTCCCCACGCACCACACCCCATCCCCCGATAAGGAAATCAATGTTTTACCAGGTTCTCTACGTCCGGTTTGACGCGCCTTTCCTCCCCCCCCCATCCTAGCTGGTATCCATTTAATGACCGTAAAGGCTTCGATACCTTCACGCTTGGAAAGGCTAAGTTCCAACGCTAAGCTTCATCGCTTGGTTAATCGCTTCGATTAAGAGCGAATACAGACAGGTATCCTGAATCCGGCCGGGATGGAGTGAGAGAGAGAGAGAGAGAGTGGGCCGATCACACGCCCAAGTTGACTCTTCCCGGACGACCAATTTCAGGCTTCGCTGATTGCCTCGTAAGGCTCGCTAAGGTTTTCTTAGGCTCTCAAGCACCAACCGGTGTTTAGTATAGGATTATATATATTTTAACTATACGTACAGGGTGTATTTCATAAATCTGATGTAAATTTAACTGGTAGTGTTTTTAGGGTCAAACTGAGTCTGAGTGGAAAGTGCATGTAAAAGAACATGGTGGTTACGGAGATATGGGCTTCCAAACATTGATTGGCCCCAAAAACAAGGGGTATGTAAAGTGAAACATCAGCCCTCAATAGTCTAAGAACGTTACTGAGCCTTTATCTAGCGAATGAAATGTGTAGAAGTGCGCCTGCGCTGGTAAAGTAAAGCTAATTACTACACATGTGTGATTAAGTCCTTGGTTTAGGGGCCAAATAATTTTTGGGAGCCAGTATCTAGGTAACTAGATTTTTCTTGAATTTTCTTACTCAGTTTCACCCAAAAGAAGTATACCCTTTTATTTAAGGCAAACTTATCGAAAACACCCTGTTTAAAACTTTAGGGATTTGACGGCTGCAAAAATCCTTATTTAATGTTAAGAGTGTCTTAGTGAGAATCTTTAAAATTAACGACACGGCGTCTAGTGGCGTGACGTGTCTTTAGGGAAATTGTTACGAAGTTGCGTTTTACGTGTACTACTAAAAGCTCTTTGACTTTTATTATTCAACATAGCACCTAGAACATTTTTATTCTTACTTACCAAGGGTTTACTAAAATAAAAATGACTTTGTAATTTAATACCCGCTTAAAGTTAGCTTGTCCCTCAAATAATGTCGAAATGATTTTACAAGCTTTAGGTACATGCGTGTTAAGGGTTTTTTTTAACGATATGAGGTAACTTATTTTTATTATATTTCGATTTATGATAAATGAGGACAAAAATTCATTGGGTTTTATCAACTTTGAAATTGAATTTTATTTTAAGCAAAAATATTTGAGGTATTATGAACATTATAAAAAAAAGTTATGTTTAAGTTTTTCGAGAAGTTGTGTTAAAATGGTTGAAGAACTTGATCAAATTATATTGGGAATTAATTAAAAATTATAGGCTTAATTTAGTAATGGCGAAATTGAATAAACATAACCAGCTAAATTTTGTAAAAATAATAGCGTAATGGTGGTAAAATAATTTGGTAAATTGTCTCAGTTTATAGAGGAACTTAAGGAAAGGCCTCTGAGAAAGGCTGTGAAAGAAAAACTAAAAAACCCATAAAAGTTAGTTCAGAAATATCCTCCTATAAACTTTCATTAATTTCATGTAACATTTTAAGAAAAAAAAAATTAACTTCTTTTTTAAACTTCATTCAGTAGCTTAATTTGGTAAATAATTCAAACCAGAAAATTATAGGGGAGCTTAAAAAAAGTCGTTAAATTAAAAATTATTAGCGAAAGCAGAAACATTACGAAAGATTTTGAAAATAAAAAATAGAGATGAAATTAAAGAGCGTAGGATTTTAAACCCAGCATTAATTTTTAACTATGCATATTTGATATATTTGACCGAATAAATTGAAACCCAGATTCAAATCATGAAAGGGCATATCCTTTAAATATAATTGGTCTCTTTACTCTTTCAAAGCCTTATTGTTCTTTTTTTCTTTTTATTATAAATACAGCTTCCGGCAGCCGGAAAATTTGTAACTCAAACACACAGTAGCTCCATCAGAAGTAAAGAAGGATACATTTTAGTTTTAAAAAAAGAAAACTCGAGTTCCAGTTGAGAAAAGTTAAAAAACAAACTAGAAGGACTTTGTCCCCTTTCGCTCTATTTACTTTATCGTTCAGTTAGCCGTAAATATTATTCCAAGCTTTTTCTTCTCCCGCAGTTCTGTTCGAGTTTCTGAAAAAACCATTCTAAACAAAAAGAACACTTGGAAAAATAGAGAAACGGGTGAGAGAGAGGGGGACAAACTAGTCGTGCTTCGAATAAGAAAAAGGATCAAGAGGGGGTATTCCCCCATGAGTCTCGTGATGATCCCCTCTCCAGGGATTTAAGGGGATTAAGCCTCCAATGGGTGTCCAATTTCTCCTCCAAGGTCTCCTCAGTATTTACCCTATATCCCTATGGCTTTTTTCTAGACTGTAAATTACACTTTCGCCAGAAGTAAATAAACTGAAGCAATAATATTGAAAGATTGATAAAACGGTACTCTATTCGGGGGTAAGGCAGCAAACCGACCCAACATAGTATTCATAGTGTGTTAGGTAAGGTTAGGTTTTGGTTTTCAGGCTCGATAAAGCTGCAGTTTGGCCTGAACATTGATGAATCAGTCACTCAAGACTTTTACTAGGATTTCTTTTACTTTGAATGTTTAATAGACCATTTTCTGGACCTTTCTGCTTGAATTCAAGGGGAGGAGAGTTAGAAGCCACGTGACATTGACGTAGCTATCGACCAATGAGCGTCGAACACAAATGTAAACTAGTTCCCCTTGACGGATGTCCTATATATGTGAATAGCCAATGAAACGCTAGGAAGGAGGAGCTGGCGGTTGAATAAAACTTGAAGTCCTTCCCCTTACCTTCAACCAGTCGGGGTTCTATGGCCTCTATGTATTCCTGCTTTTACTTAACTTGTTAAACTTCGTTATCTTATTTATTTCTATCGTTGGATCTCTGATTACACCACGATACTCAGAGACCATTTATTAAGAGAAGCCAGCTAGTTTTCCCCAAGCCCTGTTTTAACCCCTTCATTCCTGGCCTATCTGTCCAGGCTGAGTTTGAAGTAAAAAATCGAAAACTAAAGAGAAGGCAGGCAGGCAGGCATCTAGGAGCGCGGCTCAAATAACTCAATCAGCGTTAAAAAATCGTCCAGGATCATTTTGCCAAGATTAGAGCCTAGAGAAATGTTCGTCTAGGCCCTTCAAAAGCTATAGGAGGCTTAATGGCTTCCGAATATTGCCCGTTAAAAGTCATTTTTATATGGGCTTTTTATACCCTTTATCGAGTGATCCTATTTTATAGTGTAAATTTGAACTTAATGGGTGCGGAAATGATGACATTTGTGACGCGTAGTAATTCCTTAGATTACCGGTATTAAGTAGTTCTTGAGAGTTCTATGACCTACGTCACTTCATGACAAGCTCTCAATAGCCAGTGATAAACATACGGAACCTATCTCATGAACTTATGCAAATAACCAATGAAAATCTCTCGCAGTCTTTTCATAATCAACTATCGCTTCACTGGCAGCCAAAACTTATTATAAACAAAGCTTAAATGTTAATGAAGAACTGTATGTGCCAAAGAAGGACATCTGCCCTAAACCGAAAACGCCTTCCTTTGAAAATTTGGCATAATCAATCAATGTATCGTCCCTGTCTCGAGGCATCACTCTTTTAGTTTCCGAAGAACCACGCTAGAGGTCAGTCGACCCCGGCCTCGTTGCTTAATTTATTATTCATAGAAAATGTGATCACACGATATGAAAGGAACGACCCTTCCTCTTCTTCTAAAACTTTCCCCGTTATAACTTGTCACTTTCTTAACCTCATTCTTAACTCTTAAAGAAAAACAAGTAAAGCGTATACTGGACTCGGAAGTTCGGAACAACCGAGCGGAGAAAATTCACCAAGACATCAAAACAAATTGATAAGATTCTTCATTGTAAAATGATAAACACTAGATCCAAGCAGGGATAGATGTAATTTTAGAAGTAGGAATGGAGAACGGTTAGTATTTACTTCAGTCCGACTCATAGACCACCCAGTATAGAGCCCCTCCCTTCAACACGTAACGAAAAGTTTAAATTATCTTATTGGCTCACTTAAACTATACGTTTCGATGACGTTGCTGACGGGGACGGCGAAAAATACGTAATTCCTCTTTACCTCTGTCGCTATAACCCGCATCTTCTTTCAAGCCCCCCCCCGTCCCGTGGAAGGGGGTCCAAGACTTTGACGTGCACCCATTCCTACTTCTCAAATTAAATCTATCCCTGCTCCGAGTTACTTCGTACTTCGTAATCATAAACCCATAGGAGAACTGAATATTAAAACCTTTGAAACGCCGCGGCTAGGATCTTGGAATATAGATTGGGCTCATTAAATCTCAACTCCCGTTTATACGTTTATATCACGTCGTTTGTAATAAATGCAACATTACAACATCGTGTTGAAACTACTAATATTTTAACATTATGGAAATACTGTGATTTTGGGTGCTTAAAACATTCTAGATTGGATGAATCTGTGTTTGAATTACTGCTCAAAATTGATCATACAAAGATAACACACCTGATGGATTGATATGTAACTCGAAATATATATTCAGAAAGACGCGTTATGTTCAGTTCAGTTCAGCAATAGTATGTTAGCAATTGAGACAAATTCCAAAATGTACTGCATGCACTTATGAGGAAGTATCCATTCATTTTCGGAACCAAATATGTTTGTTTCGTGTCAAGTTACATTAAAATAACAGGCACTTCCAGTACTTAGAAAATTGTGAAGTTTTAGTAAAATAAAATTAGTTCCGGTATAATGTAAAACACTACTGCATTGTGTAGAAAAATTATAACTTCCGCTAATAGAAAAACACTAAATTATGCAATAATGACGTCTTCCTGATAAACTAATAAACATTTCCGGCACTGCATCGTCAAGTTCCGGTTTGAAAATGTCAGCTTTCGTTAAAATAAAAAAACTATATTACATCTTTTTGCCCAAAAAGAGCAGAAAAGGCTTTGAGCAGTTTATCACTAAAGACAGTTTTGTAATGTAATAATCAATGTTAAAGTTAAACCAAAACCAAATGCCACTGTTCTTTCCTGGATTAACTTATTCCACAATTAATAACAATTGGAGTTAATTTGTTTGCCTTAGAAACGTTAAACTAGACATCAGTTACTTTTAAGTCTAAACTTTTTCGATTAAAATGCCTTAATTTATTCTAAATTAACTTTAACAAATGTTTAGATTTATTATCTAGAAAAATATGTTTCCGACTTGTATTATATACGAATAGATTCGTAGAGTAAGTCGGTACTAATTTTTTAAAAAGATAAAAACTTGTCGGGAAATACGACGCTTTTCCATTACCGGAAGTTATTCCCCTGTAGAATGGACGAACCGGAAGTTAAGTTAGATAAGAACCTTTGCCCCCCTTCACTGTATAAATCCCTATGACAATAAGGCGCGAGGAGACGATGGAAAGAGGTGTAAAACTCTCTGACGTAATGGATGAACCTTTTCCCCCGCCACGCCAAAAATGAAAACCACGGTATTCTTAGGCCCTAATGGACAAACGTTCAACCGAGGTTACAAAAAAGTTCACTTTTGGCGGGAAGGAATTTATTTTAAACACGACGGTTTAGGCACGTGATTAATTGAAACAGGTGTTAAAAGTATAACCCCCAAAGGGATTTGAATCTAAAGTGGAGTTTTAGGGTCTCAGTAGGCGTGATAATTTAAAAAAACAACGTTAGTTAGGCCTAAAATGGAATGATATTAGACTCCAGACTTTGGCGGGAAATTTATGAAGACATATTTCAAGCGCGAGCTATAACCAACGGGTTGAATCTGATTCTTTTTTGTTAGAATATGAAAATTACTAGACCGTGAATATTTTATTCGGGTGTTAGGCCTTGGTTTGGCTTAGCAATTTAAAATAATAATAAATAATATTTCTGGGGACGGAATGGCAGATATTGCATGCGGAACTAATCCGTTTATCAAAAAATTGCATCCTTTTTGAAATTTATTTGAGTTTTTTATGTTTTAATTTAAAATAACTTTTATATAGCTAAAATAAAACAGAGCGGGTCCCTCTGTCTCTGCCTATATACGATATAAAGAAAATTCCAGGGCAGAAAGAGCATATATATTACGATCCAAATATCTAAGGGTTCGCGGACCCCAGCTTGTGGGACTCAACCATCCAAACCACTCTTAAAACCTTCCCCTAGTGTTACTGATATTACACACGGAGTAAGGTCATCAAATTCGATTATACGAATTATGTCTGAGCATAAAAAACAAACATACATTACATAAACAAACAAATTTCTGAAATATAAGATGAAATTTCCCATAAAATAAACCACACGCCTTTTAAAGAACATCATTTGTTATGAAAACATTACCTATATGCAAAAGTACCTGTGTTATATTGTATTACCGATCCTTTTTAGTCTAATCCAGGAAAAGCCTTGCAAAAATCTGCCAGTGTATAAAATCAAATAACAAGAAAATCCGATGCTATAATTCAATAAATGGCGCTAAATCACCTTACCAGACTATATATAGTTTCTCGAATAAACTATGTAGGCGTTATTGGGATGGAAGTCTGAAGACGATAATTCGGTTATTAACGCGTCCTTGCTAAAATTAGATGGACATTTTCGATTACGTTGTGGTTTTTTTCTCCCCTTCTTTATGTTAACCACAACACACCGAGGATTGATTCTACTCGAAGGGAAACGTAAGCACCGTGTTCAGAACTTAAGACGTTACAGAAATCCATTAATAAGAAGTTTACAAATTCCAAACTATATCAGCTTTGGAATTGGTAAATTTTTTTCGAATGTATAGCCGAGTAGTAAGAGATATTTACTTTTTCGTGAAAGATTTCTAGTCTAAGTTTATGGAACTTACAACTTATGTACCAATTTCTAACCAAGACTTACTGTTAAACACCTTATTATCTTTGCACGTCAAGCTGCAGGTAGGCCTACAGCTCCTCACCAATAGGGATTTGGAAATTCGGGCTCAACTCCACCCCCAGCGCCATTATGGTATGTTTTTTTTACAGAATCAAAGCTATATAAGCACTCCTCCTGTTATGTTTTTTAGTACTAGTGGAAGGTAGAGTGACGTTGCATGACGTAGTACTGCCAAGCCCCTATTAGATAATACATTCAACCGATACAAAGGTTATGAAATTGACCAATAGTTTTTACATTTTAATTTCCGCAATTGTTCGTATTTGAAAATGAAAATTCAAAAGTACCTGTGATTTATTTTATTTTTTGCGACGAAGTTTTGAAATATGCTTAAGGCACTACAGACGTTTTCGGGCTCGTTTTTTTCTATAAATTATTTACCTGTATTTAAAATTTTAGCCGATAATCTGAATTTTAAATTATACAATAAGTGAAATTCATTTTTAAAATGTATTATTGGTAACTTCAGATTAATCCACTTTGATATTTCTGATACGTAAAAAAGTAAATTTCATCGTGAAAAGAACCTAGTCGTCATATTTTCGCTACAGCATATACCACATTATCCGTCAAAAATGAACCAATACAGGCCAAGGTATACGTTAGTATCTCACTTTACTTCACTCCTTCGCTCGGTGGCTTCCTTCCTTACTGGCTTAATTTATCTGAACAAAGTATAGCCTTATCATCAAAAAAATGAAAGCTGTATATATATTTGTGCACGGCTAAAGATGGGTGTACAAAAAAGCGTAAAGTTGGCTTAGAGCAAAGTAGACGTAAGTGTTTATACCGTTTATACATAAGATACGTTATTTGGGATGTTTTCGCCAATAGGGATATATAAAAAACGTTTTTCTTTGGCACTTTTTCGTCTTTTTCACGTTCTTATAATCACATCTGACATTGCGAAGAACCAGAAAAGAATCTTCACACATTGTAAGGTCTTTTGGGAAGAGATTTTGGTGGTATTTTTTTTTTATCTTGAGGTCTCACCGCACTAGCTTTTGGGAAATTTAAAATATAATGCATATGGAATCAACTTGAATTTGAAACAAATTTTTTCGGGTTTTATTTTGTTTTGATTAGTCAGCCTTAAAGTATACAAACACGATGTTTTTTCATGAATTATGTATAGCGTATGATTATTTAATATATTTCGGATTTCGTTTTTTGGTAAGGGGGGATTTACACTATTTCACAGACTCTTTTTATTTATTTATTTTTCAATATTGAAAAACCTTTCAAGATGATTCTTGAATCGAGGAAAAACCGAAATATTTTATAGGCGTTACAAAGAACCCATATATAACCTGATAACAAACGTGTATTTTAGTACAATCATAGGTAAATGTATGTACACCTATTAGGCTAAGTGACTCGCCCCTCGAAACTGATCTATAAATTACTATCGTAAAATAATATACTAAATTAAAACTTAGAAAGTGAAATTTCACCTGTAGCTCCATAATCTCATTATTTAATCTACAAGTTCTTTAAAAGCTTCAAGGATTAAATTATATACGAAAAAAGAAAAAAATTTGCTAAAGAAAACTAAGAAACTAACTTGAAATTTTACTCAAATAACGAAATTTCCAGGTATTTCGCGATGAGTTACTTTCAAGTTGGAAAAAAAGAAGGAACTAGAAAAAATTTTAAGTAAATAATTCTAATCCTATCTCTCTGTCTTTTAAGGATTTTTCTCAAATTAGGAGAGAAAAATTCTGCATTATTTATCCTCTAGTTTTTCTTTTACGAAAATGCGGGAAAGCTTGCGAGTTTTGGCGGGAAAACGCGCGAGTTCTGGCACGAAAAGTAACGAAACTCCGAAAACGTTAAACCAATTCAGCTCATTACCAATTCTTATTCAGTCCCTGGTGGAAATAAGTAACGTGGACTTTTTATTTTTTTTAACTTAGTTATTTACTTATTTTTTGAACCGGGAACTTTCTTACGCTTCCGAAGACTTTAATTTAAATTATATTTTAACGTCAATACTTCCAAGAACTTATTTTAGCTTATGCTTCAAGATAAATTATATCAGATTTTTCAAAGGTAAATTAATATAATTAGAATTTATTCAGGTACAATTAAGCGTATTAAAAATCTGTGCTTTTGGAATTCTAAGAAATTCAAAATATATTAAAAATTAGATTACAAGTATCGTAAATATAATCTGATATATTATGCTCTTCAACAAGTATAAATGTTCTTGTTATTTAATAGTTAAACCGACCTTTAAAAACTTGATCTAATCGTAAGATCTCAAGTTGTATGAGTTAGAAAGTTTCAATGTGCGGATGTTACTGGTTTCGGTTCTCCTTCCGTTTCAGGCTATATCTTTGAGTGAAAAAGTGAAATAAACTTTCAAGAAACACAATTACGTTTAGTTCTCAGCTTGGGTTGAAACACTCTTCGGTGAGAATGAAGTGGTTCTATTGCCATTCTCGCAATTGCATTTTGTAAAGGCACTCCCAGCGTTTGGTAAAATGATGTCAGTACGTAAATCTCCCACTTATATTTCACGGATCAGTGTCTGTAGTTAAAGATGAGATCAGCTGGTAAATGATGTGTTAGAACCCGTGGGATCGCTGACTTTTCTTCCACGGTACTTATATATATATAAAAAGGGCTAGAGCTCGTCTTTCTTGGGTTGGGGGGCCGCATCATCAGATTGCACGGATGGAAATGTTTTATTTCGTATATATGTAGAGGATAGCTCCAGCGCAAATCCTGACCTTAGTACTTTGCATGGTTCCAGTTTAATCGAAATTTCGGGAGCCAAGGGAGGTGCTTCGATTTTTCAAACCTCTTTCGCTTTAAAGGGGTAACGAAATGGTAAGGTCCCGAAAACATTTGTAATACACAGAGATCCAAGAAGGGTGGTAGGTTCTATATGCTATTTGTAGTCTAAAATGTTATTTGTGACACTTTGACCTCAAAGGGACACTGTTTAGTTTACGATTAGAGTGTTTTACAAAAGACCCCTTAGTGGACAAAGACTAGAGAAAGTACAAGATAAGGGAACAAACGAAAATGTTATTTGTGACATTTTGACCTCAATGGGACACTGTTTAAGTTATGATTAGACTGTTTTACGGAAGACCCCTTAGTGGACAAAGACTCGAAAAAGTAAAAGATAAGGGAACAAAATGGAATGACTGAAGCAACAGATATTGAAATTTTTCAGTTTAATGACATGAATTGTTTTCATAATCTTACTTAATTTTAATCGTTAACCAGTAAAATACTTTAGCGACGGGAACTAAACATACTTAGCAATTTTCGGTATTCTGGTGTCCCTTCAAAGCCATCCTCGCTATAAACCTTGCATGCTATCCATTTATTTTTGTCTCTTACAAGGGCGTGGACTGTTAGGGATATCTTTCTAGTTTTTTTATAGTGGGTTGTTCAACGTTAGACTATGTATAGACATCGGCTCGATTTTCGTTGGCTGCCATTTCACGCGGCATCGAAAAAATGTCTAAATCGATTAATCGATTTATTTCTTCATCGATTTTTAGGTACATACATAGGAAACTACGTGTCTATAAGTAATCTAGATTCGAGACCGGGTCGCTTACGGAATATTTCAGCCAAGATAAATTGTCCAATAGCGAACGATTAGTGGGTCAAGATCTCTTTTACACTACAGCACGTGACAACACCATTGCCAAAAAAACACGATGCTAGTGGCTAGATCCAATACACCAGGGAAGGTATAAACCCGCCGGTACATTGAAAGAATTAAAATAAATTATTTTGGTATGTGTCATGCAAGATAACTGACGTAGTTTATCTTGGAGAACTTCGAAGTTTTTATTGGAAATAGAAAACAAGTCAAATCACACGTGATCGGTTAAATTAATTTAAAATGATTAGAAATGTTTCGAAGTTTAATTAAGAAAATTTTTATTTCTAAGAAGTTTGAGACCATACTGATTAAACTAAATTCATGTTATTAATTTTTAGTTTGAGAATTTCCCGTTAATACTCCTTTGAAATAAAGGAATATTTCGTTTACAACCTCTTGATACAATATTTATGGTATTTTCCTTGAAAATATAATAACAGAAAAATGCCATGGGGGAATAATTTTCATTAATTATTTCTTATAGGCCTTTGGGTTTTCCAATTTCAGAGCTCCCTGAGGTTATAATAATAACTTTACAAGAAAATGAAACAGATACTTTAATATAAATACAATTCTCTTGAAGTTCCTAGTATAAACTTTATATTGCAAAACACGATTAGAAACTTTTGCAAAGTACAGTAACGTTTGTTCAATCTTGATATTTCTAACCTCACGCACGTTCATGGGAACTCGGAGGTAATTCTCAAAAGGTCGAGATAAAATCAAAAGAATGCTAAGCGACTCGACAACTGACCATCTAGGACTAACCATAGGTATAATTGTGTCATTGTCGCAGTTCTCGCTCGGTAAACATTTTGAGATATTCCTTCCAGGCTAAGTGAAAACAAAGAATAGTCTCCCTCATTTTACATTTCACTGAATTTTAATTCGGACCCTTTTAACGAGAACGAGTGTTTCTATAGGCTAACCTTTGAAATTTGGGTTTAAAAGGTCAAAAATAAGGAAATCTTTATTGTTTATGCTCAGTTCGTCAAGGACCGCTTTGCAAGGCTTTAATTTAGCCTTGCGTGCAATGCACCCCTTAAAAGTTTGACAGAGCGCGAACTCGAACATCGGCACGATCGTCCTACCATTGTTATTATTTCGATACTCGACTTAAGTCCCACTGTTTTGATAGTGACGTTAACAGAAGAACATCTAAAACTTAATATAATCTGTTAATTTTAGACCTTATTTCAAGTTCAGTTAAAATGAAGCGATTGTAACTCAAAAGCATTGGATTCGAACACAATTGCAAAGTTCACGCCTGAAGCTAAAATTCGATTCGATTTTATTTTAGTTCATTAAACAAACTTATAGCTCATTTCGGTTGGAAGGCCTTTGCACTTCACAGAACAACAACACTGCAATTCCTCCTTTACACCCCTATATATTATTTCGATGCATTCAGATTGTTAATCTAAAAATCAATGTTATAAGTTCCCATTCTTTGAACCCTAATGATATTTACAATTGTTAGAATTCCCCCGCAGAATGTCCTGCAAATGAAATACCCACAGCCTTTTACTTCCACACTATTTAATTCATTTCCCTGTATTATAATATAACTATAGATGTATGTTGTCTTCAATTTCCACCATTAAGTTTAAATCTAAACGAGAAGAGAGGAAACCTTTAAGGAACAAAGGGGGAAATTTTAATGTTTGTTAAACTAAATTAAGCCCTCAAAATCCGGGAGCTTTGGTTGGCTTTTAGTTGAGGTTAAACCCTGCCAGATTACACAATAGATTCCGAACACGTTAATGCGATTTTCGCCCCGTATATAATCGAGGCTCCTTTCCTAATATAAGAGTGTTTCTAAGAATCAAAATTTATTTTAAATTTATGATACAAAACTCAAAAGTGATTAGAAATGTATTGTTGCTTAGGAAAATTAATTGGCGAGTTTTCCCGTGAAAACTCGAATTTTCTGTCGTTAATATTAAATTTTCAGAAGTTATATTAAATTGATATTTTTGGTTTAGAATAAATTGTAAGCAATAAGAGCGTAACGAAAAGGAGTAGAAAGCAAGGTAGACATTATCGTCTCAACTTCCGGTATGAGCACGCTTCTTTCCAAGCCCTCTAATAGGTCCTTTTCAAGTGTGGGTTAAAATAGAGTCTGTCTAATAACTCTCTTCTTACATTGATTACGGGTTACCTGTAATAATTTTAGCACTAACAATAAGGGCATGAAGTGCTTTTAAAAATTACCTGTACAGCGCATGCATGTTTACCTATTTCATAAGAGCAATTTCGTACTCCTACTCACCCAACTTTGTTTATTTTTAGTACAATCAATATTTATTAAAAGCAAAAATTTTAATTAGTCAGCGCTTGCTCCAAGCATCAATTTGTTCAAAAGCCCGAAATATAGCAAACGCAATTTAAAATAATTTAAAATTTAACCCTTTTTAATAACATTATTATACGCGGAGCAACAATTGTTATACAAAATTTAAATCCTGAAGGAGCCCAAATTAAATTTCGTATACCATTATTTCTTAGCCTTAAGGCTTAAGGCATAAAGCGAATCTTTCCTTACGCAAGGCGGGGGCGCGTGCAGTGGAGCTTCCATTTAAGTCCTTTGTATTCCGAGAAAATTCCTAACCTTTCCACCCACTGGCATAAGCTCTTAAAATTCTCGAGATGGTTTCGCTATTAAAACTTAAAATGAAGAGATAGACTTTTAAAAGTATATTTTTTGGAAACAAAGCGATAAATTGTTAAAAGACAATTTGATGAAAGGTTTTAAAGTGAAAGTGAATTGTTAATGGACATATTTCCCACGCCAAAATTATCACCGCAAAAACGGAAATTAACAGAAACATCATCGAAAACTCATTTCCGCAATTTTAACAATAAATGTTTTAATTTCTTTGCGAATATACAGACTTCTACGGTTTTTAATCAAAATTACGAAAATGGTAACCACAAATTTTATAAGATATGTTCCATAAGTATGACAATACCTTTACTTCGTAATGCTAGAGACTTACAGCTCGAGCTAGTTCGAGAACGACAAGCGAGAATTGAAGTACTACACTCGGTTAATTTTGCAGTCCATCTTCCTATTTAGTCTGTACGTACTAAGCCTTTAACAGTGCCTCACCAGGCGTCTTTGCTTTACCTCGAATCTATGACCTACCTCATTCACTCCATGACAAGCTCCAGTTTGTAACCAGTGACAAACTTATGGAACATATTAACTTATGCTTTAACGTAAAGACATCCTTAAATTTATACTCAAAATTCGTCACCTTTAAGAGTTGACAAGGAAATTAAAACGTCTTAATTACAGAAATTACAAAAAGGAATAGACACTAACTACCCTTATGTCAAGGTACGCATACGATAGTGCCATTCTTGTAGGGTCTTAATTGATAGTTAATAACCAATCAGAGCATTATCACCACCTTTTTTTAACTCCACCGCATGACTTTCTATTCCATAACATAATCTTCTTTAAGTAAAACTTTCAAAGTTAAAAGAGTAAAATTCTTCGGGTCTTCTTGATTAACGAGAAAGAGATTTTGGAGAAAAGATTTCAGACCAACTCCATCTAAAACTTTGGCTTTGCTGGAAGATAATTAATTTTTGGGACTATATACTAGCTTAAAGGGAGGACCGGTGCGTTTGATGCGATGGCGGGAAACCTAATGAATCAAAGAGGGGAAAGAGAGGGGGAGGGAATCTTCGGAACAGTAGACCAAAAGGCGGGAATTATTAAGATATCCGCCTTCCCTTCTATAAGGCTCACGCTAACGCCTGCATCATTAATTGGACTAATAAACTCCATAGCTCTGCTTCAATGTTCGCAGAAAGGGTACGTGGCTTAGCTATTCGAGGTCAATCTGTACATATAATAAAGACGGTTCTTCTTTACCACTGTATTCAATAATAACTTACCTTTAGGTTCGTTACACATGCGCTCTCTAGACATATTTGTTAAAGTTCTAGCTTAGAAACCAAGGCTTATGGAATATTTTATTAGTACCATAAACACGTCGCGTTTTGAATAACCCCTCTATACACAATTTTGAAAAGTAATTTCAAAATAGGCTTAACTTCATTATTATTTTCATTTATAGGCTAGAGCCCGTTGTATTTCTTTCTCAAATAGCTAACCCACACTGTATATATTAAATTTAATATTAAATTACTCAGTTAATTTCTAGGCAAGACGGTTGGTTGTTCATTGCGAACACATTTCTTAAGACTTAATGGAAATAATTTGAATTATGATTGAAGATGAATTATAGCAATTAAGATTTATTTTTGTTCAATTATTCTATTAGTTTTGACAGCCTATAAATTTTTTGAACTATAATAAATAATTACTTTACAGATAGTTTCGCTAGGGTATATTTAAACTAAACAATTTTTAAACTAGTTCATTATTAAACCTTATTTAAAGCCTTCATACACTGAAAAAGGAAGTGAGTTGTCCCTCGAAAGCAACACAAATTTTGGGCGGGAACAAGAGTTGGCCGGGGTCATGCTGTATGACACGTCGACACCTTGCGCGTGCTTCCGTATCCTTAAGCCAATTACGCGCCAAAATAAACGCGTGAAAAATCTTCATAGCGTAATAATGCAAGGCAGCACGTGGGGGGACACGGGGGGCACGCTACAATTTTCGCGCGTCTTCTTCCTTGTTTAAGGAACATGTTATGTTATCCCATCCTGTCCAGCGTCCACGCAACTGTATATACCTTTTAGCCATCTTACCTGTCTCTACATTCTACGAACCCCTAGCTTTTATCGGCATTAAACGTCAGTGAAAGCTAGCTATAGGTAATCTGGGAAACCTGGCCACGTCTGTAATAATGAGCTTTCAGTAGAAATCGCGGGATTAGAACACGTAGGGGGGCTATATGTACTCCACATATATATTGCTCTTTAGAAACCGAGTGAGAGAGAGAGAGAGAAAGTTTAGAAAGCAATTTCAGTTCTTGGCAGGTAGAGCTTTATCTTCAACACATAATTGGCCTTTCATCTGGCCGACAGCGAGACGTAGAGACGTCATCACGTGACTTTAGAAGTCTATATGTAATCCAAGTTTCGAGGGAATAGGTAGTAACTTTATTAACAGAAAGTTCATTCTACCTCCTTACCTTTGTATATATTCAGAATTATTTAAGACACAAGGGATGTTTACGTTTCCTCAAATGGAACTTTATACTAACAAATTAGATTAACCGCACCACCAAAACTAAAGAGTTTCGGATCTAGAATAGGACTTAGTTTACAGACTTCAACCTTGAGGAACTCAACTACCAAACCACTTCAAGAATATCTCCCTTAGTGTTCCTAATGTCAACTAAGCAGTTTCGACAAATTCATTACCAAACAAATGAAACAATTTAACAAACCGTGCACTTTCTCAAACATTTTTAATAATAAAGTTAGTGTTACTATATCAAAGTAACTTTAAATATACGTTGTTTTGGCTCTTCGAATCAAATAAAGTTTTATCAAGAAGTGATATCTAGTTTACAAGGGAGAAGGCATAAATTCGCCACATTTCCAGCTTTATCTATAGTCTAAACGTAGGTCCGGAGTTAATCCCCGCCTCTAAATTACAACCAGCATCTCATTTGTTCTTGAAAACTCACGTCAGCGCGACGCGAATGACGAAAATTACTTGTATTTTCCGACTGAGGAGAGACGAAATGGCCCGGCCTCCTTTTACGTCCCCCCTTGTATTTTGAAAGGGGGACTGGGACTATGGCGCGGCGAATACTTAGGCATCTTATCTTTCTCCCTAGTAAACTAGATATCGCTTCTTGGTTTTATATTCGACATATATAAACTCTTTTTTCCAAAAAGTGACTCTTCGGGGGCTACCCTTGGCACTTCATTGGTCTCAGAATCCCCTACGTCTTTTAAAACAACTCTTGATTCTTTAGCTTTAGATGCTATATTTAAAGATAGCCTTGTTGTTCCATGGCTTATCAAAATTCCTGGAGCGTTTTGTTTCCCCTCCTCCAGTGCACTGGTATCTAAAACACAAGTCACGTTCTGCCTTGTAAATCCTAATTATACGTGCCTTAATTTTACTAAAAGACTGTACCGCTTGTAAGAGAATGAATCTTGACTCCTTGTTTATTCCTAAATGGCGCGAAAGATTTTTTTTGGCTTCTGACAGCTAGTATGCGGACATAGGATGACATGAATATCTCCAGATATCTCGTGACAACCTGTTGTTGCTTTGAACTTCTAAGGAATTAACGCTTAAATTATAGTTTTGAATATAAAGCGATGTTGAAAATTAATATACTGGAATCTAACTTTAATAAACGTCAAATGTGTATGCTTTGTTCCAAATTGTCAAAAGGCACAATTTTGAACCTTAATATGCAAAGCTCTGAATTGAGATTATTTGGCAGGTTTAAACTATGCTGATATTAATTAAGGCTGAACAGTAAAGACCGAAAATTTACAGATATGTCTTTGTTTTTATGTACAAAGTGTGTCTGATAAGTCTGTCATAAAATCAAGGGGATGTTCTTTTTACCGATTTTGAGTCAAAAATGTAACTTCTAACTCCATTTCGAGTAAAGATTGGATGGAGTATTTTATGGATAACCCCTTAAATTTAATTAAGAAACTGATAAGACAATGATTTCTAATTTAATTAAGGGTCATCCCTAAAACACTTCAATTATAACTCGAAAACAGTACTGGGCCAAACGGCAAAATGTTCGATTCTTTACCATAGATAATCTTCTGATAATTTCAAATAGGGGATATTGTCAACATTGTGAAAAAGATTAGTTTCTCATACACCCCTTCAACTGATAATATTCAATTACTGTTTATGTCTCAAAGTTACTAATTCTCAGAACACAAACTTGAAGGAGTAATCCCATAACTGACATATTTTCAAAAGCGTCAAACTGACGTTAAAGTCTCTTGACAAAGCCACTCCTTCAAGACTTTACTGAGCATTTTTTTTTTAACAAGTGAGTCAAAATTACCCTTGAGAAACTTGTGTTTTATTGATGCCGTAAAAGCCCCTCAAACTATCATAATATATTCAAAAAGAATGTCAGTTTTTTTTCAAGGCAAGAAAAGTATACTTTATTTGTGAACCTGTCAATTCGACCTAAAACTCGATGCACCCCCATGACTTAAAATTCTACGTTGCTTTGTTCGGATATTTGTGAAGAGAATAGGTCTAAGAAGAAAAAAATAAACAAAAATTTATCGATAAAACGCCATAAAGGGTTAAGGAAAATAATTCGATTTATCGACTGGCTATAGTTCTACTTTGTAATAATAGAAACCACTTTTATCTTTTATCAACTGCATGCCTCAGGCGATAGGTTCCAATTGAATATGAAGGGTTGATTTGAGCCGTAATTAACCAAGGCTTACCTATTGAGTTTAACAAGGGCAGTTTAAAGTTTCTTAAGGTACAAAGCTGAAACCTCATGAGAGATAAAATGCTACTGAAGAAAAAAGAAATGAAGCAGGCGTCAAAAAGTCTCTCCAAACTCAATTTATCCTATAAGTCACTCTTTATTGAGTGAAAATATTTTCTGACAAGGCAAATCTAACATTTTTCTGCACTATTTTTCTTGTATCGAAACTCCGAATATATACCTAAAAAAAGAAAATAGAATTTTAAGTTGCCAAGAAATCCCGTGACAATCATTCGAAAATATTATTTCCGTAAACCGCGATATACTTTCGATGTGAAATGCTGCTACAACCAAGGGTAGGCTACTCTTTATGGATTAATATACGTTCAAGCTTACTCTGTACTAAACACTCGCGATGAAAATGGAGGAAAGAAAAAAGGGGGTGTAAAATGGTGATAACAAATTCACTTTCTACTACCAAAATCAAATCGATCACAAAAACCGCAACAACACAAAAGATACGGAAGAGACTAGACTATAGCTTTTATTATGAATTTAGAGCTTTGCCTTGAGAATATGGATGTTTTTAGTCGATGGAGCGACGTTTATTACTACAATTTTTCAACGTTCTATAGTCAAGGGGTTTGGTTATCCAAGTGGCAATATTCTAGAGATAAATGATTAAATTCCGAGTCTTTTATGTAAGATGAAAAAATAACATTGAGTAGATGGTAGCTACCGCTGCTTGAACTAACTCACTCTTCTGGCGTTATAAAAATAGTATCATACCCTATCTTATCTGTACTGCAAATGACATACTGGCACATGCTGGCTTACGCTTGCTTACAAGATGAGCTAGGTTTTGTTATTTTCCACCATTTTTTTGGGGGGGACTCCGTGAACCCACGGTCCGCCTTCAAAGCTAAGCCAAAAAAACACGCGTATCGGAAGTATTACAACAACGAAATATTGGCTTCATTTTTTACCCCTGCAGATAAAAAAGGGGGAAAAAGCTAGCGTTATTAATGAAGTATCTTGATTGAGTTAATTAGGTAAATAAGTTAATTTGCAAAGTTGCCAGGATATAATTAATTGCAAAGGAAATGTGAAATGATCGGATTTGATCATAGATTATTTCTTCTACTTGTAATCTTAAACACCTGCCATTTTCTATGCCTTTCTGGTTGAATTAAAGGGGAGGAGCTGTAGAAACCGTCACCACTGACGTCATGCAGGGCTTATTTTAACATAGAATTCACGTGAAATCGACCTGCGACGTGATTAGCTCCCCAACCTTTGCGCGAAGAACTCGAGTGTCAACATCCCTAGTGTTTTCCAAAACATTTGAATCCGTATGCAAAGGCTTAGGGAAGAACTCGAGTGTCAACATCACTAGTGTTTTCCAAAACATTTGAATCCGTATGCAAAGGCTTAGGGAAGAACTCGAGTGTCAACATCACTAGTGTTTTCCAAAACATTTGAATCCGTATGCAAAGGCTTAGGGAAGAACTCGAGTGTCAACATTACTAGTGTTTTCCAAAACATTTGAACCAGTATGCAAAGGCTTAGGGATCAATTAACCAATGAAAGGAGCTCGGAGCTGGTGGTTAAACGAAGTTTTAAGCCCTTCCCCTTACCTTGAACCAAAAATTAGTACATGGAGCCCATAGCCGCTTTAATATTCCAAGTACAAAGCTAGTTTTCTATCCAATAAATAAATAAATAAACGTTTCTGCCTCTCTTGATTCAGAGATTTCTTTTAGCATCTCAAAAAACTCTTTTGTGTTTTACCCTCTCAATCCCAGAGCGAATGAAAGTTGAAAAAAATGAAAGGTTGGTGCGAGGTTAGGTTACAGGCGTACTTATTTTTTATTATTTTTCTCGTAGGGATTTTTATGACTTACAGTTACAATTTTACGATATACTTGGGGATTGTATACAATACAGTATAGTATATCACATAGCTAGCTTCCCAGTACATATTTCCCTCTTAGGGAAGCGTCTAAGAAAAAGAACCCAGTTAAGACCAACGCTATTCGGAGTAGATTCTAAACGCTATTCTTCGCCGCCTTCCCTTACATGAATCAAATGGATGGAATGTTTTTTTTCTCCTTTGTTTTTTATTTAAGCTTAAAGCTTCTGTACCGCGTAAGAAATTGCGCGCTGCTTTCCTTTTCCCGCCAAAAAAGTACCGGAGCTATTTGAAGAAATGGTTAATGAACTAATATTTCATAAAACATTTATTGTAATATTCAAAGATTGAAAATTTATACAAATTTATATCCCTGATTAATAAAGATAGACGTTAAAGGGTTTGATTTTTTTTTAAGAAATTATTTTTAATTAAACCATTTTATTGTATTAACTATGGCAGAAACAGTTTAGGTAGAAGAAGACCTCTGCTATATTGCCCAAGTGTTATTGGTATATAAAGATAGCGAACCCGAGTCCCTATGCTGGCACCAACACTCTTTAATGGAAATCCGAGAAAATTAATCTATCTAGCGTATATATAAAGCCACAACTAACTTTTATATTTTACTCCCACTCATCTTTAAGATAAAACTTTTTGACCTTAAGTAATTGCAGAAAAGAAAGACGTATCTTATTCCAACTGTCTGTGTAAGAAAATTTAAATATATACGTAGCTTCTAGTGACAGGATTTAAATTGCCAATGACTGACGCTTATTTATGTATATCTCTTAAATTTAACATAAACAACGATTAATCATGGAGTGGTAATACAGTGTTAAAATTTTAAAGCAAGGGTAATTAATAATTACGAAAGTTGTTAACAATAGTTTCGTTAAAATCAGAATCAGTTTAAATAAAAGTATTTTACCATCCTATCCTTTTAAACTCCAATGAATAATTAAACCTTATATTCTAAATTTTTTAATTTTAAAACTATCGCAATATTTATAAACCTATTTCAAATATGCTAGATGGATTAGCTATTTGAGAACGTCTAATAACTTCTTTCATAAACTTGATTTCCCAACTGAACTGAACTGATGTACCTATAATTTCCATTTAAAACTAGGCCTAGACTTTCATATATATTTATGTATGTAATTCTACATAATCAAATAATTGTATAATTAATTAAAGTAAAATCATTACACCATAGAAGCTCCTCAAATAACTAATCCATTTTATATAGATCGGTCTTGAGTTAGGTATATTATAAGTCATCCGATATATTTTGTTAAATAATTCACCAGTAAACATACCTTTAATCTCAGCTTATTTACTCAAGAGAAACTAATTCCGTATATTTACTTGGTAACTTTTAAGTTGACATTCTCGAAACAAATAATGCATTAAGGAACTCCATTTGAAATGCACCGGTTGGGGGGTACTATTTTTTCTTTTCTTTGAGGGGGACCCCTTTGAGTTCCAGGCTGGTACGAGCCTTTGATACTCAGCACACTAAAAATTTAACGACATCGTTTTTTACTTAATACGGGCCCCGTAATGGAATTCTTGACTGCGTGCTACTAGAAGGTTTGGTTCAATGAAAGAAAGAAGAAACAATATAGGGTATAGTACTCTGAGAGAAACTTTAGGTAATTTAGGCCTTTGCCTACTAGGCCTTCCATTTAGTCGATAAATCGAAATGGTTTAAGCGTTTTATACTTTTTTGATTGCTTGGAAATGGGTCAAATTCGTTTAATTAAAGGACGAGTATTACGGTATTAGTTTTAAATCACTATTTTGTAGATTAAAAACAGCTTAAAAGATAGACAAACAAGCGCAGAATTCATTGTTTTATAACATTGCAAAATTTTAATCACATTTAACGTTCTAACTAAAGTTTCGAGTCGAGATATTTAATTAAAACGAAGTTAATTTTACTTTGTACGATAAGAAACCCTGCTATATGCTTTATAAACTTTAATACAGGCCCAGAGAAATTAATGGGCCTGTACTGTGAAATAACCCTATCTCTTGCCATAAAATGCAGGCTGATGTCGAAACCGCTGCCTAGGAACTTCTCAGTTCAGTTCTCTGAAGCTTCTCTAATATTAATTTTATCCTACACGCTTGAATTGATATGATTGACAGGTATATTAAAATTTATCATGAGGAGAACATTATCAAAACAACAGTTTTATCTTGACTCCGGAAGTTCGTCTTGCAGCCTTTATGCAATTATCATTTAATTAACTGAACGGAGACTCTTTCGGTTATCGAAAATAATGGAACCCTTCAAACGCAATCAAGGATTAACCTGACTGTTAAAAGAAGGGTAAAATAACAATGTTTAGTTATTTTATATTATTATTATTAAATATTTAAGGTAAGAGGGAAAAGCCACCTTTTAGGGGATTACCTTCCCATGTATTTTGTACGAGCGCCTGTAGAAATGTTTATCTTGCAACACACCACCGCTCAGAAAAAAAGTTGTCCACCAGGGGCCATTGAAAATTCATTACATATATGTATATATATATTTTTCTTAAATATAATTTTTAAGCGAAAACTATTTGTTTTAAGCGTGAAAATTATATTATACGTTAAGTTAAGGGATAGTAGTATATAAATAATATCAGTGCATACATCTTGGGTTACAATTTTTTTAATTATATTTAATTTCTGAACAAATAAAACGAAACCGATTCCAATTTTTAGAAAAATTCAAAAAGGCTTAAATTTATTATTTTAACATAAAAAATTCTGTACTTGAACAAAAATTAATCCTTTTGGCTAAAGAAATATTTAGGCATTTGAGGTGTTAGAAATCGAACCCAATTTCCACTGGAATACAGTTATTCTGGACAAACTGACCAATCGTTTTAAATTGAATAATTAAATTATAATAATTATGGCTAGAAACATTAGTATTTATTCAAAGGCAACATTATTGAGAGAAAAAAAGACTGAAATAGCGACTTTTGAATAATTTAGTCTATACATTTGGGCGTTGTAACCACACCCAAAAAGTATATATATAATATTAATGAATAGTGCATCAGGATTTGTCCATCCAGAATTTCAGGCCCTTTTGTGTTTTATACAGACATAATCTTGTACATCTTGACAGAGAAGAGGGAGATAGAGGGAGATAGGGAGAGCCAGTGGGAGAAAGCGGTGGCTCTTCATGTCACTAACAACTGTTGTTCGTCAAAGGGAACAGTACGCGTATATTGGGTGTGTCTTCCATGAATCTAGGTAT
>JAEQBA010003372.1:0-119876 GCA_019434445.1 Phalangium opilio
TTTACAGCCGCGTATGGCGTATTTGGTTCTCGGCTTTTAGATCTAGTTGGGAATCCCTAATACTTTCGTTTTTACACCCACTGACGATTTATTAAAAGATGTTGGATTTACAGTCAGTTTTGTTGTGAATATAAGAACGATATTGCTTAATTAAAGTAAAATAAAAATGTGAGTACTAATGTTTATACTTAAAGCGAAATACGCTTTATCTACAAATAAAATAAAATTAACTTTAAATGTACTATAGAGTATAGTAGCTTTGCCGGTTTTTACTACACATTTTGGCATCAAGTCAGGTCGATTTGGGTACCCTTGGGCTTGTTTCTTCTAGTGAACTCAATAATTATCTGTAGAAATTTAAAGCTAAGTTTAACAGCTGCTGACTTCGGCCCACTTTTTGGGATCGATTCATTTTGGGGTAATTCTTATCTCACGAATGCGGCAAATAATGTTAGGCGAAAGGAACATGTTCAAATCGAAACTTGATAAAAAGAAATGTCTGAAATACTGTGTTTCACAACGTAAACATTATTCATAATTACACTTAATTACGGATCTACACGCAATGGCGTGACTACTTCCGCCCTGCGAACTTCGATCTACAAGGGCTCAAGTCTCCCTGTCTGAGGCATTTAAAATAGAAAAATTAGTCTTGGTTCGTTGAAAATGCACCATGCTTCCCTTTCCAGGGTGTGGTGAAATTCAACGTGTCTCATCCTGTTTAATATGTCTCGGATAGGCCTAGAACAAATACAATAATTATTTGAATATACAATAATAATTTTGGTTATTTGGGTTATTCATCATAAAATAATGTTGCCATATATCTAGAAGAACCTCTAAATTCTTCTCCAAATTATCCTTCCATAATACCATTTGTTAGCAGAATTTTCTAACGTGGTTGCTGGAAAAACTGTTTCAATTTCTTCTTCTGGTATTTGGGTTCCAGCTTTACTGACGCATTTACTATATTCTCGCCCACACACCTTGTTTATCTTATATCTTCGCCTGTCTTCTAACGATATACAAACACTTTAAAAAGCCCTTTCTTAGCCACTCCCTTGACATGTAGTCCGATCAATATACTTAACTCGGAACGGCATTGCGTAATATAAAGTCAACATTTTCCCTCAGCAACAAGTAAACCAAAGTCAACACTAAATTTTGAATGAACGAAATATATCCTGCTGGAAGCAGTAACGCTAGATAAATATTAACTTTGGAAAATCGGTAATCCGTCTCGAATTACTTTTATGCCTACCCGTACTTTCAGTTAGTGCACCTACTTCGGCCCAAACCACAGAGAGGAAAAATTTCCCGAGAGTTTTTTGGTCTGCTGAATAGTCAAAAGCAATAAATGCCTTCATTGCCACGCAGTCTTCAATAGTCTGAATAACAAATCATTCAACATGTTTGATATTCGAATGGGAGTAATTGAGGTAAGAATAAAATTTGTTTTTGAACGCGACTTGATATCGAAAAACAGAGAATATTCAAAAAATTTTCATTATCCAATTTCTATTGTCTAAATTGTCTTTTTTTTCTCTAAGGAAACTGTGGGTTTTGACATCGTCGACAATCTCTGCTCTTCCTTATCGGAGTTTTTATGTAAAAGATTTAACATTAGGTAAAATTCTGTCACACTTCTTTTTTAAGTGATGTCTAAACATTATTTATTCTTCATTCAAGTCTTGGTTTTGTGCCAATACCTTTGGATGATGTTAACACTATTCGAAACCGCAGTGAATTACCACAGGTAACATTAAACATTTCACTAGTGATTTTTTCGGGATCCCTCTGATAAGGCACCACTCTTAAGAACTCGCTACGCCCAGACCATAGGGCACTAGGCCTATAGCACAAAGCGATGCTCGAACAGACGTTAAATTTACACATACTGCTTCAATTTTAAACATATTGTTTTGCCAGACAATGGACGTACTTCTTTTCCTTCACAAGTCGATAGTTTCTTTACACCAGAGATGAAAATTCGAATGACGACCGTTTATGACTCAGTTTCGACCTTCATCATCTCTTCAATCCCGAAAATGACCAAGAAACCATCTCTGTCTTTCTCAAGATGGAAGGACAAGTAACATAAATTTTCTATATGTTCCTAAGGAATATAATTATAATTTCTTTCAACATTAACTGTAGTTCGCGTTATTTTGGATTGTGAGTCTATTGACAGTGTCGTTCCTCTTGGCTATGGCCACGCCCAAAAATCAAAATGGCCGACCGTTCGTCTTTACTTTCGTCACAATGATGTGGAAGAATTTTTTAATTTTTTTCTACGAACGTAAGTTATTTCGTCTCTGAATGGTGTAATAAATCCATACTAGAAAACAGAATCGTTCTTGTGGTCACAGCGAATAGCCGTGTCGAAAAAGCGATGACGTGGCGTGTGGCGTACATATCCTGGTTGATAGCGACCACTTTCATTTTCTTCGAAGTATCAGGCAACCTGAAGTCTGATTTCACCGAGAAGGAATACGATACTGTGGACACCGTCGACCAACTCGTCAAAAAGGGTTTCAAAAATGTCTGGTTCTGGGATACCAGTGAGGAATTAACTTCTTTTCGCAGAAAGGTAAGTGCAGAAATAAAAATCGATCGCTACTTTAATCCCTCCTCAAATAACTAGAACAAGAAATTTCCTAACTAGGTCGAAGTGCCCATCCCCGAAACTTCAATACTCGCAGTTGCAGACGGGATTTTTGGAGACCAGTTCGTCAACGTTGCCAAAAACGTCGGCGACAACAGGAAGTTCATGCTCGTAGGGACACTGATATTGCAACTTATTCTGCTTGAAAATCAACAAATGGAAAATAAAATACAGTTTGCGAACAAATACTACTTTTCGCCGTCCATAGAAGATACCCTTTTGGTTTGGGTCGTTTCCTACATTTCTCGCAATCGGAGCTCATGGAGAAACTCAACCTGATGTAAGACTAAAGAAAAAAAAAGGATTTTGTAAATTTTAACACGTCAGTTTCCCTTTCAGAATAGAGTTGTGCGCGGAGAACGACCTCTTATTCGCTCTTTTGTATAAAGCGAGATACGCGATCGATCTTATAAAATGGAAAGAGCCAGTGGACGATTTTTCAACGATATCCGTGAAGGAAGTCGAAAGCCTTCTATCTCTGTACTACGTGGGAAACGCCATCGCGGTATTGGCCTTAGTGCTTGAAATTGTTGTATTCCTTATGCTGTATTTCAAAAAGTTGAGAACCATAAGAGAAGTCGCAAAACGGCTTCCTCATAGAGTTAATATTAATAATCTGTTTTATGGCCTTTCACTATAAGCTAAATAATACTATAGTTGGGGTAAAGATGTTTTGAAATTACATTATGTAAATGAAATAAATTTGTGGATATAAAAGCTTTTGTTTAAATGGAAATAAAATTGTGAATAGATCTGTTTAGTTTTTTTTTCATCCGTGGTTTGTTTGCTTAAGGGTGCAATTGTACGTCGAAAACGACCTTTACACAAATCACGATATTCAATCGATGCCATTCAATGGAGAAAGCCAAAGGACGACTTTGCTTCGATATCTGTCAAAGCAAATTGAAAGCCTCATTTGGGAATGCTGTTGGTCATTTCGGCTCTCATATCGGAAAAAATATTTTGGTTCATTATGTCGATGAAGAAGTCGAAAAACCAAATGATTAAGACATTCTGAAGACGCCATCGTAGAGTTAACCTTCGTAACCTCACACATCACATGGTTTTTTCTTGGATTTCGATGGCTATATTAACGAATTTATGACGAAAACATGTATAAACAATTACTACGTTAAAAATTAAACGTGTAACTTCCCTTGAGACAATCTGGAACACTATACTCTCAAATAAAACAATACAAAGTTGGTCCCTTGGAATCGTATGTTTACGCAGTGTCAGGGTATTATTTTATGGCAGCTTTGCCGATTTTTGCATACATTTTGGCATGGAGTCGGGTCGACTTGGGTACGTAAGACAGTTTCTTCTAGTGAAATCAATATCGCATTAAAAATGTAAAAGGTATTACGGCAAAGTTTAACAGCTGCTCGTTTGGCGCCACTTAAGGGATCGATTTAATTTGCCTAACTCACGAGTGTCTATCTTGACTGAAATGTGGCAAATTAAGTAATGCTGAAAGGAACATGTTTATTTCAAACTTTGATAAAAAAATGTCCAAAATACTGGCGTTTCTCGCCATAACCATTATTTATAAACACTCTTAATTAAGGACCAGCACGCGATGGCATGACTACTTCTGCCCTGCGAACTGCCCAAGTCTCTCTGCTTCAGGCATTTAGAATAGAAGAATTGCTTTGGTTCGTCGAAAATACAACAATTCTCTACGTCAACATGAACCATATTAGGATGGGAGTACTAGAAGTAAGAATGTTTAGATAGCGATTTTAATTTGACCATAAACTCGACGCGTCTTACAACGTAATTAATATGGTTCGTCTAAATTACCTTTTATCCCTCAAAGGAAGTTCAGGGTTTTGAGATCGCCGAAAATCTCTACGCTTTGGTAGAGGAGGTTTTCAGTAAAAGGCTTAACGCCAGGTAAAACTCTGTCACTCTGTCTTAAAAAATTGATTAAATAATATAAATACTTTTTCGAAGCATCGGTTTGGTACCCATACCCAAGGATGAGACTGAAAATTTCCGACACCAGGGTGATTTACCAAAGGTAAAAAAATGGAAATTTTTAATTTTACCATCTAATATTTTTTTTTAATTTTTTGGTAGACAATGGACGTTATGCTTTTTCCCGTGCAAATCGATACTTTGTATTCTCCCGAGATGAAATGGCGATTCACGGCCGTTTATGACTCAGTGTCGACCTTCATAGTCTCTTCTATCCCGAAAATGACCAAGAAGCCATCTCTGTCTTTCCTCAGCATGGAACGACATGTAACGTGAACCAAATTCGTATATTAAAAGTTCATACAGAAATAATTTCTTTCTTAGTTCTCGATAACTTGGATGGTGAGTCTATTGGCAGTGTCGATCCTCTTGGCTTTGGCCACACCCAAAATTCAAAATGGCCGACCATTCATCTTTACTTTTGTCGAAATGATTTGGAAGAATTTGCTCCTCTTTTTCTTCGAACGTAAACTCTTTCGAATTTAAATTAGGGAAATACGACTGTTCACGAGTCGAGCTGCAGAGAGCTTTTTAAAAGCTCGGCTCGGGTCGAAAAATCGGCTCGAGCCAAGCTGGGTCTTGGCTCGGCTCTAAAATGATCGAGTCGAGTTGGCTCGGTTAACATACATATTTTTAACAAAAATTGCTACTACCAACGTCAGACTAGAGAACGACTAGAAATGCTCGGGCTCGAGCTCGTGAACAGTCCTAGGCAATATATCTCAAAACTTGTGATCCGAATTCTCTTTCATGTCACAGCGTACAGCCGAATCGAGAAAACGATCGCGTGGCGAGTGGCGGCCATGTCCTGGTTGATCGCGACCACTTTTATTTACTTCGAAATATCAGGCAACCTGAAGTCGGATTTCACTGACAAAGACTATGATACTGTGGACACCATCGACCAACTTGTCAAACAGGGTCTGAAAAATGTCTGGTTCTGGGACGGTACTGACGAATTAACTTCTTTTCGCAGAAAAGTAAGTGCACAATCGATCGCTACCTTCATCCCTTCTCAAGCAAGTAAACCATTGAAGAGAAATATTAGAAATACACAAACCGATAGGTAGTTGAACACGAGTAAGTAATCATTTTCTTGTCAGAAATGTTAGATAAAACCAACGTTGACCGTAGTGGTATAGGGTTGACTTCAACCGAACTTTCACATAGTTGATAATTTTAGTTTGACGTCTAAAGCGAGTAGTCCACTAAGCCTTGTGAAACCGTATCGTTAACGTAGCGTCACATATCCAAATACGAACAGAACGCCATCTGATAACGTTTCTTAAACGATAACTTCGGACTTAGGTAATGGGCACCCTCTTTCGGATGATTTACGAACTTAAAACGGTAACGATACGGTTTCGCAAGGCTAAGTGGACTACTTGCTTTACGCTCGATACGTACGGAAGAAAAGCTTAAGAATAAATTCGTCGTCTTGTGTTCTTGGCTTCTAAAATTACTGGATGACTTAAACAGAGTTATAAATTTCATTTCTAGGTCAACGTGTCCATCCCAGAGAGCTCAATAATTCCGATTGAGAACGGGGTTATCGGAGACGAGTTCGTCAACGTATCAAGAAACGTCGGGGACAAGAGAAAGTTCATGGTCGTAGAGACACTGATAATTCAATTTCTGTTGCTTGAAAATCAACAAATGGAAAATAAAATACAATACGCCAACAAATACTACTTTTCGCCGTCCATAGAAAATCAGCTTTTGGGTTTTGCCGTTTCATACAATTTCTCGCAATCAGAGCTCATGGAGAAAGCCAACCTGATGTAAGACTAAAGAAGCCAAGATGCTTCTGTAATTGTGAAATCTCTAACAATAAATCTGCATTTCAGGGTCGAGTTAATTACAGAAAACGACCTTACATTTCATCAGTTCTACAAAGCGCGATACTCGATCGATCTCATAAAATGGAAACAGCCAGAGGACGATTTTTCAACGATATCCGTTAAGGAAATCGAAAGCCTTCTTTCTCTGCACTACGTGGGAAACGTCATCGCCTTATTGGCCCTAATTATTGAAATTGTTGTTTTCCTAATTCTGTATTTCAAGAAGTCGAGAAGCGCTAGAGAAATTTCAAAACGGCTTCCTCATAGAGTTAATATTAATTATCTGTTTTATGGCCATTCACGATAAGCTAAAAAATACTAGAGTTGAGAGTCAAGATGTTTTGAATATACAGTGCATAAATGATATTGCCTGAAACGAAATGAATCAAATTTGTGGATATAAATGCTTTTGCTTAAATCGAAATAAAATTGCGAAAATAAATGTTTTGCTTACATCGAAATAAATTTGTGAAAAATAAAAACTTATTGGATATGTCTGTACAGTTTTCTCCATCCTTTATTGGTTTACTTTAGGGTGGAATTGTACGTCGAAAACGACCTGGCATTCGGTATTTCACACAAATCACGATATTCAATCGATGTCATTCAATGGAGAAAGCCGCAGGACGACTTTACTTCGATATCTGTCAAAGCAAATTGAAAGCCTCATTTGGGAATCCTATTGGCCATTTCGGCTCTGATATCCAAAAAAAAAAAAAATATTTTCGATTTTGATGTCGGTGAAGAAGACTTTCTGAAGACGCCATCGTAGAGTTAACTTTCGTAACCTAACATATCAATAGCATTTTTCTTGGATTTCGATCGCTATATTAACGAATTTATCACGAACACACTTTAAGACTTTGATATAAACAATTACTATCTTAAACTATAAAGGCTTGGCTCAAGTAAAATGACCTTTTCATTTGATTCTGTCAAGGTTCCCCTGAGAGAATCTGGAACACAATACTCTCAATTATAACATAGCAAGTTGGTCCCTTGGAATTGTATGTTTTTGCAGTGTCAGGGTATATACGTTTTATAACCAAATAAAATAAATTTAATTTTAGTATAATAGCATATGGCAGTTTTCCCCGGTTGGGTATGGAGTCGGGTCGATTTGGGAACCGTTGGACTGTTTTCGTCTAGTAAAGTCAATAACGCACTGAAAATGTAAAATATATTACTGCTTCGTTTAACAGCTGCTGGTTTCGAAACTATTTGGTCGATTCATTTTGGAATAGTGCTTAACTCATGAATGATTATCTCGTCCGCAATGCGGCAAAATATGGTACGCCGAAAATAACATGTTAAATTCGAACTTTGATAAAAAATAACTGTCTTAAATACTGGCGTCTCTCAAGGAAAACATTATAGTTTATAGTTTAGTTTAAAGTTTATTTCCAATTCATGATTACATTAGCGATTTCATAAGGGCCTAAGTCAACTAAACCCAATGACGATGAAGTGTCTACTTCAGCCCTGCAAACAGCGATCAACAAGCGCCAAAATGTCTCTGTTTTAAGCATTTAGAATAGAAGAATTGGCCTTGGTTCGTCGAAAATACACCAATTCACAATAATCGCCTGACGATTCTACTTGCTCAACACGCATCTTTTCTAAATTCTGAACTATAACTAAGTCAAAATGAACCATATTAGGGTGGGAGTAATAGAAGTAAGAATGTTTGGGTAGAGATTTTAACTGCACAATAATCTCGATGCATCTTTTAACGCGTTTGAACTATCTTTTTTTTCTCAAAGGAAGCTCAGGGTTTCGAGATCGCCGATAAGCTCAACTCTTTGCTATTGCAGTTTTTCAGTAAAAAGTTTAATATCAGGTAAAATTCTGGCATACTTTGTCTTTAGCAATTGATTAAGTAACACAATTACATTATTCGAAGCATCGGTTTGGTTCCCGTACCTACGGATGAGATTAAAACTTACAGAAATCGGGGTGATTTACCAAAGGTAATTTGAGAAATTTCCTCTGCGCGCGCAACAAGGTGCTAGTTGCTGCACGTGAGTCATTGCTTCCAAATGCATGTTGGTAAAATTTGATCGAGGATTCGTGGGGTTAGACTAAGACAGGATTTTGCACTGAGTAAGGAGCTTCGTGAAATGATTTTATTGAGATATCAATTGAAGTATAGTGAGATTTCAACCGGGCTCTTTTAATTTTTATCCGACGAAATTAACTGATGTTTTGACTTCAAAGAAAAAACTCGAGAAAAGAAGTATCATTAAATTACAATCTGGAAATGAGTCACCATAAGATTTTTCGACACCCTCTAATAGGTCACATTGAATCCAATTGTCCCCCGTTCTTAGCAACTATCGAGCACTTATAATATCTCGTTAATTAATAGATATGTAGACCTAATACTTCGGTATGCCATTTACGTCTTCAATTTTAGATGTATCAATAAAAAGAGTGATATATGTTATTTTTTATATTTTTGTAGACAATGGACGTAATGTTTTTTCCTGTGCAAATCGAAAAATTGTATTCGCCCGATATGAAATGGCGAATTACGGCCGTTTATGACTCAGTGTCGACCTTCATACTCTCTTCAATCCCGAAAATGACCAAGAAACCATCTTTGTCTTTCCTTAACATGGAAGGACATGTAATACGAAGCAAATACAAATATTCAAAGATGATACAAAATATTTTCTTTCTTAGTTCTCTATAACTTGGATGGTGAGTCTATTGGCAGTGTCGATCCTCTTGGCTTTAGCCACGCCCAAAAATCAAAATGGCCGACCATTCATCTTTACTTTTGTCGAAATGATCTGGAAGAATTTGCTCCTCTTTTTCTTCGAACGTAAGCTTCTTCGAATTTAAATGGTGTTATAAATCCGTACATGAAAACTGACTAATATTTGTGGTCACAGCGTACAGTCGTGTCGAGAAAGGAATCGCTTGGCGCGTGGCTGCCATGTCCTGGTTGATCGCGATCACTTTCATATTCTTTGAAATATCAGGCAAGCTGAAGTCGGATTTCACCGAGAAGGACTACGATACTGTGGACACCATAGACCAACTCGTCAAACAGGGTTTTCAAAACGTGTGGTTCTGGGACGACACTGACGAATTAGTATCTTTTCGCAAAAACGTAAGTACAGAAATATACCAATTTATCTCTAATTGAAGGCGAGCAAGCTAAGATTTTTAAATAAAGCCAACGTCGGCCATAGTGGTAATCGTTTGACTTCGACCAAACTTTTACATCTTTTCATAACTAATTCATAAATTAATCTTTTTATTATTTGCCTCTAAAATGGCTGAATGATTTAAACAGAACTTTAAACCTCATTTCTAGGTCAACGTGTCCATCCCAGAAAGCTCAATACTTCCGATTGCGAACGGGGTTATCGGAGACGAGTTTGTCAACGTCGCGCAAAACGTCGGAGACAACAGGAAGTTCATGGTCGTAGGGACATTGCTAATGCAACTTCTTCTGCTTGAAAATCAAGAAATGGAAAATAAAATAGAATACGCCAACAAATTCTACTTTTCCCCGTCAAAAGACAATCAACTTTTGGGTTTTGTAGTTTCCTACAATTTCTCGAAATCAGAGCTCATGGAGAAAGTCAACCTGATGTAAGACTAAAGAAACCAAGCTGCTTCTGTAATTGTGAGATTTCTAACAAATAATCTGCTTTTAAGGGTCGAGTTATCCACAGAAAACGACATAACATTTCATCAGTTCTACAAAGCTCGATACTCGATGGATCTCATCATGTGGAAGCAGCCAGTGGACGATTTTTCAACGATATCCGTGAAGGAAGTCGAAAGCCTTCTATCTCTGTACTACGTGGGAAACGTCATCGCCTTAGTGGCTTTAATTCTTGAAAGGGTTGTTTCCCTTATTCTACATTTCAAGAAGTGTTAGTTATCTGACCGATATATTTCTTGGATTTCGCTCGCTATACTAAAGAACTTATGACGAAAACTTGGTAATATCTTGAAATAAACAATTACTACCTTAAATTTAAAAGGCGTAAATTAAAGGCTTGGCTCAAATAAAATGACCTTTTCATGTCAATTCTGTGGAACATCATACTCTGAATTCTAACATAGAAAGTTGGTCCCTTGGAATTGTATGTTTACTTAGTTTCAATGTATAAACGTTTTATCCAAAAAAAATAAAATACTAAAGCATATGGCAGCTTTCCCGGTTTTAGCAAACATTTTGCTACCCTAGAACTGTTTTACTTAGCGAAGTCAATAACGCATTGAAAATGTAAAAGATATTATTGCTAAGTTTTAACAGCTGCTTTTTTCGCAACATTTGGGGTCGATCCATATTGGAGCAATGCTTAACTCGCGAATGCAATTATCTTCTCCGCAATGCGGCAAATAAAGTCTTGGAGAAAGTATCATTTTATATTCGAACTTTGATAAAAATAAAATATATGAAATACTGGCGTTTCTCAACGTAAACATTATATTAATTATGGATTTGCACGCGACAGCGTCACTACTCCAGCCCTGCTAACTGCGATCTACAAGTGCCCGAGTCTCTCTGTTTTGGGATTTTAGAATAGAAGAATTGGTCTTGGTTCGTCAAAAAAACACCAATTCCTAATCACCCGATGATTCTACTTGCTCCAAAATTCTAATACTTGCTTTCCAAATTCTAAATCACAAATAAGTCAAGATGGACCGCATAAGGATGGGAGTAATAGAAGTAAGAATGTTTAGTCAGCGATTTTAACTGCACCATAATCTCGACGCGTCCTACAACGTGGTTCAATTGTCTTCTTTATCTCTCAAAGGAAGTTCAGGGTTTTGAGATCGCCGATAATCTCTACGCTTTGGTTGCGGAGATTTTCAGTAAAAGGCTTAACGTCAGGTAAAACTCTGTCACTCCGACTTAACAAATTGATTAAATAATATGAATACTTTTCAAAGTATCGACTTGGTACCCATACCCAATGATGAGATTAACCGAGGTGATTTACCAAAGGTAATTTGTGAAATTTCCTGCGCGCGCAATAAGGTGCTAAAAGCTGCACGTGAGACTTTGCTTGAGTAAGGCTGGAGTTTGCACTGAGTAGGGAGATAGAACATAGTGTGGGTTACACTGGGCTCTTTCAACAGTGTTCCAAATTAATTTTTATCCGAGAAAATGTTACGACTCGAGATTAGAAGTATCATTAAATTAACATCTAGAAATGAGTCACCATAATATTTTAAGATGCACTTTAATAGGTCACATTGTATCCAATTGGCCCCCGTTCTAAATAATTATCTGTAACGCACCTACTTGGCACTTAGAATATCTCGTTAATTAAAAGATATACGGAGTTCTTACCTCAGCAGAGACGTACCCTATACCAGCTATTTTAATTGTTTACTTCCTAGGCTAATTTAATAGGCTTCTGACCTAATATTTAGGTATGGCATTTCACTCTGATCAATTTTAAAGTAAGATACTTGGTTTCTTATCGTTGTGGCAGACAGTGGACGTATTGCTTTTTCCTACGCAAGTCGATACTTTTTATTCTCCGGAGATGAAATGGCGATTCACGGCCGTTTATGACTCAGTGTCGACCTTCATAGTCTCTTCTATCCCAAAAATGACCAAGAAGCCATCTCTGTCATTCCTCAATATGGAACGACATGTAACGTGAACCAAATTCGTATATTCAAAGTTAATGGAAAAATAACTTATTTCTTAGTTCTCGATAACTTGGATGGTGAGTCTACTGGCAGTGTCGATCCTCTTGGCTTTGGCCACACCCAAAATTAAAAATGGCCGACCATCCATTTTTATTTTTATCGAAATGATTTGGAAGAATTTGCTCCTCTTTTTCTTCGAACGTAAGTTCCTTCCTATTAAAATGGTGTTATACATCCGTACTTGAAAACTGACGTGTATTTGTGGTCACAGCGTACAACCGTGTTGAGAAAGCGATTGCTTGGCGCGTGGCGGCCATGTCCTGGTTGATCGCGACCACTTTCATTTACTTTGAAATATCAGGCAACCTCAAGTCTGATTTCACAGAGAAAGTCTACGATACTGTGAACACCATCGATGAACTCTTAAAACAAGGTTTCAAAAATGTTTGGTTCTGGGACGGCACTGACGAATTAACATTTTTTCGCAGAAAAGTAAGTGTAGAATCGATTGGTTGTTTCATCCTTTCTCAAGCAAGTAAACCATTGAAGAGAAATATTAGAAATACACAAACCGATAGGTAGTTGAACAAGAGAAAGTAATCATTTTCTTGTCAGAAATGTTAGATAAAACCAACGTCGATCATAGTGGTACTTCAACCGAACTTTTAAACATTTACACCTTTGATGTCTTACACTCGATTCATACTGATAAAAGATAACGAATAAATTGATATTCTTGTATTCTTTGCTTGTAAAATTACTGAAGGAATTAAACAAGACTATAAATTTCAATTCTAGGCCAACGTGTCCATCCCAGAAAGTTCAATACTTCCGATTGAGAACGGGGTTATCGGAGACGAGTTCGTCAACGTCGCGCAAAACGTCGGTGACAGCAGAAAGTTCATGGTCGTAGGGACATTGATAATTCAATTTCTTCTGATTGAAAATCAACAAATGGAAAATAAAATACAATATGCAAACAAATACTACTTTTCGCCGTCCATAGACAATCATCTTTTGGGTTTTGCAGTTTCCTACAATTTCTCGCAATCAGAACTCATGGAGAAAACCAATTTGATGTAATAAGACAAAAGAAACAAAGACGCTTCGGCAATTGTGAAATTTGTAACTCATTAATATCTATTTCAGGGTCGAGTTAGCCGTGGAAAACGACCTCTCATTTCATCAGTTCTACAAAGCGCGATACTCGATCGATTTAATCGAATGGAAACAGCCAGTGGACGATTTTTCAACGATATCCGTGAAGGAAATCCAAAGCCTTCTATCTCTGTACTACGTGGGAAACGTCATCGCCTTATTGGCCTTAATTCTAGAAATTGTTGTTTCCCTTATTCTGTATTTCAAGAAGTCGAGAACCACTCTAGAAGTATCAACCTCGTTGAGAAATCATTATAATCTGTTTCTTGGCCCTTCGCTATAAGTCAAAAAAAAAAAAAAAAAATACGGATATTAAGGCCAATATGTTTTGAATATATGTTAATCCTATGAAAAACATTAACATGTACAAAAATGGGCCAAGCCTCGCCTCGTGCCCTTTCCGCCGTAAAACGTTCTGAGATCCCATGTAGAGCCAAGTCTGCCTTTTTGTTCTTATTCAATCGCCAATTGAACAATTATGTTATAAATTAAGTCCTTTTCCTAATTAATAACCAATATTCTTTGACTCTATCATTATTATACATCTTTGTTCGTATCAAAAATATCGTGACTTGGCAATCGCAGGTAAGTAATATTAAAAGGGAGTCGAGGGGATATTCACTAAATCGTCGCCGATTTTAAAATAATCGAAGGGATGTTCACTAAATCGTTTATGGCCGAGTGGATATGTAGAAGTTTATAAGATGAGTCATGCATAACCCTATGTACAAGTTTTTAAGGTAATTAATTACATGCGATTGCCAAGTCACGATATTTTTGATACGAACAAAGATGTATAATAATGATAGAGTCAAAGAATATTGGTTATTAATTAGGAAAAGGACTTAATTTATAACATAATTGTTCAATTGGCGATTGAATAAGAACAAAAAGGCAGACTTGGCTCTACATGGGATCTCAGAACGTTTTACGGCGGAAAGGGCACGAGGCGAGGCTTGGCCCATTTTTGTACATGTTAATGTTTTTCATAAGATCTCACTTCTTTTTGTAGACCCTCTCGTTATACTTCGGTAGTTATAATAAAACAAGACCCTCTCGCTGTACTCCGTTTGCCAATATAATTGCTAACGCTTGTCCATATTTACGCTGAATTACCCCTTTCAACCCCTAGAGAATATACAAAAAAGATAGAACGCTACATTCTAATATAAGAATATAGCATCAGTTATGACCTTTACGTCGTTTTAACAAGAACGCACACTATTTCTGTTGTAAAGACGACAGCGCCATCTAGTTTTAAAATAAAGAACTAAAGAACAATTTTATAAAAATTTCGGGATGTTTTAACTTTTCTGTGCTTTATAAAATAAATTAAAACAAAATCCTGAATTTTAAGTTTCTATCTACCCTAGAAGTACCTTAGAATTTTGATGATCGGTGAGTGAGTGACAAAATAAGGTAAATTTCACCTTCGATATTTCGAAAAGTATATAGGGTAGGAACTTGAAATTTGGAAACTATAGCAACGATTGACAGTCCTTGCGGCAAGCAAAATTTCAGACTTCTACCTATACCCATCACGAAGTTACAGTGGTCTTAAAAGTGCCGTGAGTTGCTTCGAAAAAAGGATGTCAGTGCTCAACTTGGCGGGGAGCACTGCCGTGCTCCCAGATAATATTGTTTGAAATTAATGAAACAAATCTGGAAATAAAATTGTGGATATAAATGCTATGCTTTAATCGAGGGGGTAGACGCTTTGGATCTCTGTGTACACCTGAGTTCAAAAGAGTTCAGCTTTGACAGTGCATTGAGTTCAAATCCTTCGGAACTCAGAGTTCAGCTTTGACAGTACATTGAGTTCAAATCCTTCGGAACTCAGAGTTCAGCTTTGACAGTACATTGAGTTCAAGTCATATTGTACACCTGAGTTCTCAAGTGTCTTCCCCCTCGGCTTTAATGGAAGCTAAATTTTGAATATAAATTTTTTTTACTTAAAAGTAAATCTCTTTGCCATTGTTCTAACGATCTAGAAACATTTTTTTATTCACTTCCTTATGGTGTAGTTTTATATATTTACTTAACTCAGAACGACAATGAGTAAGATAAAGTCAATATTATTCCTTAACAACAGAGAAAACCAAAGTCAACACTAGATTTGGAATGAAGAAAATAACCTGTTACCTGTTGAAAGTAAAGATAGGTAAAAATGAATGAGAGTTCTTGATTCCCTTATTTTCCCACCAGCACTTTGAGCTAGCGCATTGATTTCGGTCATAAACAGAAATCGTGTCAGAGTTTTCTATTTTTCATTTTGTCAGCTGAATAGTCTAACTAAAATCAAAGGCGAAAATCCCTTTTGCACCACGCCGTTTTCAACAGTCTGAATTAAAATTCATTCAACATGGGTGAAATTAGAATGGGAATAATCGAGGTAAGAATATTTGAGCAACATTAATCTCAGATGCATGTATCTTTCAACGTGATTCGATATCGAGAAACCGAGATTAATCACGAAAGTTTCATTGGCCAATTTGTATTGTCCAATTTTTTTCTTCTAATAGGAAACTGTAGGTTTTGATATCGCCAAAAATCTCTACGCTTCGATTTCGGAGTTTTTCCGTAAAAGATTTAACATTAGGTAGAATTCCGTCACACTACATCATATCGTGTTGTCTAATTAATATTCATACTTTATTTCAAGTGCCGATTTTGTGCCCATTCCTTCGGATGAGCTAAACAATATTCGAAACCGGAGTGACTTACCACAGGTAATATTAAAAATAGCACAAGCGGGTTTTTCTGGGTCCGTCAGATAAGCCACAACGAATCAAAATGACAATCGCTCTAAAAAGAAGTCTCCGCACCCAAACTATAGGGCACTGTACCAAGAGAAAATAGACGACAGTGTAAAATTTTACTTTAGCTCCACCCCTTTTGAAGGTCGTCCTGCTTTTAACACCCCCACCCTAAAAAACTTCAAAGTAGCCAATCATGAGGCCTGTGGTTAGGTATTGGGTTTTTGGAAAGTAGCGCTGCTCAAGGGATTCAGGGGGAGAGAACAGCTCCTCGTCCGCATCATCTAAGCCCGTATAGTCTGGAGAAATTATTTTTCTCCCTTTGAAAGCTGTGAATAGGCTATCTTAATAGAGGTGGTCGCGAACCTAGAGCGCAGTACGCGGATGCAGATGTTATACTTACCTTCTATGTTCACCTGACTACACTCGAAAAGGCATAATACATATATTTCTTCATTTTTAAACGTATCCATTTGGCAGACGATGGACATGATGTTTTTTCCTATACAAGTCGACAGTTTCTATAAACCTGAGATGAAATGTCGAATGACGAGCGTTTATGACTCAGTGTCGACCTTCATAATCTCTTCAGTCCCGAAAATGACCAAGACACCATCTATGTCTTTCCTCAACATGGAACGACAAGTAACGTGAACTTTTCCATTACGCTCCCAAGGAATACAATAACAATTTCATTCAACATTATTTTTAGTTTTCGATATCTTGGGTAGTGAGTCTGTTGGTAGTTTCGATCATCTTGGCTTTGACCACGCTCAAAAATAACCGATCGTTCCTCATGAGTTTCGTCGAAATGATCTGGAAGAATTTCCTAATTTTTTTCTACGAACGTAAGCTCTCTCGAATTTAAATGGTGTAATAAAATCAAACTTGAAATTTGAGCCGTTTCTTTATAGCGTACAGCCGTGTCGAAAAAGCGATCACGTGGCGTCTGGCAGCCATGTCCTGGTTGATCGCGACCACTTTCATTTATTTCGAAATATCAGGCAACCTAAAGTCGGATTTCGCAGAGAAGGTTTACGACACGGTGGACACCGTTGACCAACTCGTCAAACAAGGTTTTCAAAACGTGTGGTTCTGGGACGACACTGACGAATTTGTATCTTTTCGCAAAAAGGTAAGTACAGAAATAGACCGACATACCTGTAATTGAATCAAGACACTAAACAGTTTTCTCAGAAACGTTAGATAAAACCAATATCGACCTTTCTGGTACCAGTTTGACTTCAAAAGAACTTTTACGTAACATGATATTTAATTGCTTACACGCAAATTATGCGAATAAATTTACCTTGCATTACTTACTTCTAAAATTACTGGATGATTTAATTTAAGGTCAACGTGTCCATCCCAGAAAGTTCAATACTTCCGGTTGTGAATGGGGTTATCGGAGACGAGTTCGTCAACGTCGCGCAAAACGTCGGTGACAAGAGAAAGTTCATGGTCGTAGGGACATTGGTAATGCAATTTCTGTTGATTGAAAATCAGGAAATGAGAAACAAAATTGAATACGCGAACAAATACTACTTTTCACCGTCCATCGACGATCACCTTTTGGGTTTTGTCGTTTCCTACAATTTCTCGCAATCAGAAGTCATGGAAAAAGTTAACCTGCTGTAAGATAAAAGAAAGATTATTCTGTAATTGCGTAATTCATTAATGTTCATTTCAGGGTCGAATTAGTCGCGGAAAACGACCTCGTATTCCATCAGTTCTACAAAGCGCGATACTCAATCGATCTCATCCAATGGAAACAGCCAGTGGACGATTTTTCAACGATATCTGTTAAGGAAATCCAAAGCGTCCTTTCCCTGTACTACGTGGGAAACGTCATCGCTTTATTGGCGTTAATTCTTGAAATTGTTGTTTCACTTTGTCTGTATTTCAAGAAGTCGAGAACCTCAAAACGGCTTCGCCGTAGAGTTAATCTTTATAATCTGTTTTATGGCCTTTGACGATAAGTTAAAAAAATACGACATTTGGAGTTAGTGTGTTTTGAGTACACAGTATGTTAAAGATATTGCTTGAAACGAATTGAAGCAAAATTGTGCATACAAATGCTTTGGCTTAGCTTGAATCAAGGTAAAAATTCTGAATATATTCAGAATTGATGTTTTTTAAATCGAAATGAATGTTTGGAGCTTAGCTCGAGAATAATTATAAATTTCATTTTGATGGGAGAGAAGTCCAATTCAGATTACCATCGTCAGTACACCAAATTATTTTAATCAAAATAAGTTTCCCCTCTGATCTGTTCCACCCTATACTTTTCTTTGTACCGAACAGAAAATAAATTTTGGTTTGGAGTTCTATTTAAGTTTGAAAGTACTTCAGCGTTGTGTAGCTTCACTGTTTTGTTCCCAAGAAATCGGGTCGATACTTGGTTTAAGTTAGGAAAGAAAAATTATTATTACCTTAAAAATGTTGGAAGTAAAATCTTGTGAAAAATACGGTAATTGAATAAGAAAACTCTCAAGAGTCGGGTAAATTGAAATGCGCATTTAATGACTTACCTCACGAATGCTTCTCTACGCCGCAATGCGGCATAACTTAAAGTTATAACTACTTTAAGGACGCTCCAACAATACGCCACGAAAAATTTCTAAAAACTTGCTAGAAAACTAATTTTGAAATATGAGCCTTTCTCAAGACTTCTGTATAATAGCGGTTTCCGAAAATGCAGTTTACCCTTTAGAGCAGTTCCCTGTACAAAGGTTCTCGTAAATGCGGCGTACCATTACAGCAGTTCCCAAAAGGGCAGTCCAACTGAGAAGTGAAAACGTTAGTCGTTTATGATGGTGTAGGTTTGGTTGGACGGTTAGGGTTAGGCTAGGTTTAGTTATTCCAACACCAGTAGTATTTGGGTCAGTTAAGGTATTGTTATTCCAACCTGAATAGTATTACGTCAGGTAAGGTTAGGCTAGAGAATTTTGTTAATAAAAGGTAATATGTCGGAGGTGCTTCTTTAAAATTTTCCATGAAATAACTAACTAATTGTAATTTTAAAATCATGCGGTGTTTTTTCTTGGGTGTTTCATTATGCAGATTGCTCTGTTCATTATTTGAAGAATCGATTAGAAATCACTTGATTTTCCATTTCACGCTCCCTTTAAATATGAACTTTGCGAAAACGTCTGACCTCAATTACAGGCCGTTCTCGAAATAAATCATTATTTATAATAACACCACTTATTTCGAAATGAAACCACATTTCTTTGTAGCTGAAACGTCCACTTGGTGAATTCGAAGTGCAGCGAGCTGTAAGAAGCACACCACCCGTCTTTTTTCCCTAATCTAACAAAAAGTCGACATGAACACTATCCGGGTAGCAATAGTCGAGGTAAGAATGTTACTATTTACTGTTCAATAATTTCAATCTGTCGTGCAACGCCATTCAGCACTGAGAGAAGTCACGTAAATAAAATTTACTAATTAGCTAGGTGTAGGGATGGCCTGTCTTTTAATTTTGGATGTGCTAATGCAGTACAGTTTTCCCGTTTTCTAAATCGCTAAGGTAATATTCGAGATGGCTAATAGTTGGGCTACATTAAGTTCTTACCACGCCTAGCAAAAAAAGGTCATTTCGTCTATCCAACATCCACACAAAAACCACAAAAATGGTCATAATCGAAAAAGTCTTTCAAACTCATAGCTAAAAACCGATAACAATATGGGTCAAGAGAATTTTTCAACGACAACTATAATAAATAACAGCAACCCAGCCTTTATAATTATTGCCCTTCTGCCTGAAACTGAATCTTTTATTCTAGCTACCCTGCCCGCATTTGTTATCGCTAACCCCAAAAACCGGAGTTAAGAGAAAATATTTCAGTTATAAACGCTTTCAACAAATGGGCTTCGCTACAGTTGTCCATTAAATTAAACCTAAACTTGAGGGTTGCTGCAATATAACGGGATGAATTATTTGACGATGCCAATGTTGTTTCTTTCCCAATACTTCCAAGAGCCGAAAGAGGATCTTTTTTTAACAAGGGTACGCCAGTCCAAAGTTAGGAAAACTGCTGTAAACTCGTACCATAGCGCAAATGTGCATTCATTCTTTCACATTACGATCTCCATTGTGGTAGCGGTTTTTGCCTTAATCGGTTTCTAGCCTCGCTTGTTCATGGTGTACCCCGGGCAACAAACAAACACACACTTCCACATGCAAAATATCAGATCAATGCTAGGTCTAGTTACTTGACCACACCTAGCAAAACCCGAGATTCTTCATTAATTTCGCTTGCCTAAATTGTCCTTATTCTGAAAGGAAATGCAGGGTTTTGAGATCGTTGAAAGTCTCTTCAATTCTTTGTCGACGTTCATGAAAAAAAGGTTCAACGTAAGGTAAAATTCCGTGAAAATTCCTCTGAAACTGATGTCTGGATAGTATATACACTTAATTTTATTCGTAGCATCCATAACGTTCCCATACCTTTGGAAGAAACAAATGAAATGAGGAACAGGGGTGCTTTGCCAGAGGTAATTTTTAAACTGCACGTGAAACATTGCCAGTTGTTAATATTTGCCTCTCAAATGGCGTTAATGGAATGGGACTATACATCATATAAAGAACCGAAGTGTGGTTTTGTATCCTTATAGGAGATAATAGACGGGATACTTTTCCCTCTACAATTGGATAATTTGTATTTGCCCGAGATGAAATGGCGAATGACGAGCGTCTTAGATTCAGTGTCGACCTTTATAGTTTCTTCAATCCCAAAAATGACCAAGAAACCATCTCTATCTTTCCTCAACATGGAAGGACAAGTAACATTTACTTAACCCGTAAATTCCAAAGCCAAAAAATAATTATTTCAAACGAACGGTTTCTATTAACATTAACTTTAGTTCACGATATTTTGGGTGGTGAGTCTCTCGATTGTGTCGATCCTCTTGGCTATGGCCACGCCCAAAAATCAAAATAGCAGACCATTCGTCCTAACTTTCTTTGATCTGATCTGGAAGAATTTCCTCATATTTTTCTACGAACGTAATCGCTTTACAATTCAAACAGTTCAGCATTTCACACTCTATAACCGACTGGTATTTGTGGTCCACAGCGTACAGCCGTGTGGAGAAAAGGATCACGTGGCGCGTGGCGGCCATGTCCTGGTTAATCGCGACCACTTTCATTTTCTTCGAAATATCAGGCAACCTTAAGTCAGATTTCACCGAGAAGGAATACGATACTGTGGACACAGTCGACGAACTCGTCAAAAAGGGTTTCAAAAATGTCTGGTTCTGGGACGGCACTGATGAATTAAAATCTTTTCGCAGAAAGGTAAGAGATCATTCCCGTAATTCCATAGAAAAGCGAACAGCACAGGGGCCCGTTCGCCATATTAGTCTGGTTCCCTCGCGCCAAGAAGAACCGCAAGCAGCAGTGTGCGTCGACTGGGTGTACCTCATATGAGCAGTTTCCCGTAGAGCAGTTCTCGAAATAGCAACCGCGATTCCAAAAAAACAGCGGCGTTTTTCAAAACTGCTGTTTTAGAAATAGCGGCTGCTGTTTTAAAATAGCGGCCGCTATTTTGAGAAATAGCAGTGTTTGTCTTGAGTTTCGAGCATTTCTTAACAATACACTTATATTCGTTGGTTTCAAATACAACCTTTCCCGTGATCATTTAATCAGGAATGTGACCTAATAAAACATCATGTTTTTTGGTAGATAATTGTAAACAGTAATTTTTTGGAAAAGGCATATTATAATTCGAGAAAGGTTATTTTATTTCGGAAGTAGATAATTGTAAACAGTAATTTTTTGGAAAAGGCGTAACATTGTTACACCATTTCCAAAATATTACTAACCTAAGTCTAACCAAACGAGAAAAAAAACCTAACCTAACCTAACCTGACCTAATACTATTTAGTTGAAATAATCAACTTTAACCTAACCAAATTATCCATATTCTTTTTGAGTTCATATAACCCAGCTAGGCCAGCTTACACCATAATAAACAACTATAGTTTTTCGCATATCTGTTTTCCGCTCTTAAGAGAACTGCTGTAACGGTACGCTGCGTTTACGAGAACCGCTGTATCGGTAATTGCTGTAATGGGTAAACTGCCATTTCGGGAACCGCGATTTAGGGAACTGTTGTTATGAGGACCGCTATTATGAAATCCGCTCATAAGGGATCTGCTCATATGAAGGCTTCCCGCGTCGACTAGCCTCCTGCGTGTAGCGAACGTGAAGACTATCTGGCGTTTTCTCTTGGCGCGAGGGAACTAGCCGAATAAGACCCCGCCCCCTGTGTGCTGGTTTATCATCAAATATTTAATGGAATGGTCTAGTGCAGAAACCTATTGGTAAATTCCTTCTTTCTGTTGAACACGAGCATTATTTTTGACAACGTTAAGATAAAACCTACGTCGACCATAGCTTCGCTGGAAATAAGCTTACGAATAAAATTGCTTCTACAATTGCTGGTTGATTTAAACAGGACTATAAATTTCACTTCTAGGTCAACGTATCCATCCCAGAAAGCTCAATACTTCCGATTGCGAACGGGGTTATCGGAGACGAGTTTTTTTTTTTTTTTTTTTTTTTAAGCTTTGTCTACGAAGGGATTTCCACACTAAGCCTGTGGCTTATTTACAGGTGGGTCCCTTTACAATGCATAGAGGGGTGGTGGCTAGCCCCTATGCCACAGCTAACCGACAGCGCCCTATACTAACTATTACGTCGCGCAAAACGTTGGCGACAACAGGAAGTTCATGGTCGTTGGGACATTGATAATGAAATTTCTATTGCTTGAAAATCTAAAAATGGAAAATAAAATACAATACGCTAACAAATACTACTTTTCGCCGTCTATAGACAATCAGCTCTTGGGTTTTATCGCTTCCTACAATTTCTCGAAATCAGAACTCATGGAGAAAGTCAACCTAATGTAAGGCTAACTTAACAACGTCGCTAGTGTCGCTTCTAACACGTGATCTTTGTTTCAGGATTGAATTAATCGCGGAAAGTGATCTGGGATTCCCATACTTCTACAAAGGGCGATACTCGCTCGATCTCATCGAATGGAAACAGCCAGAGGACGATTTTTCAACGATATCCGTGAAGGAAGTCGAAAGCCTTCTATCTCTGTACTACGTGGGAGAGATCATCGCGGTACTGGCGTTAATATTGGAATATGCTTTCTTCCTTCTGCTGGCTTTGAAGAAGAAGAGAACCGCAGCAAAGGTCTCAAGACGACGTTTACATTGAATTAAGGTTCATAAAATATTGTCATGAAAATATATAAATACTAACGTATTCCCACCTCTTACCGTAAAGCTTAAATAGGGCAATTCGCTAAGGCGCCCGTTCAGCAGATAGCAAAATATCCATAATACGTTAGTATTTATACCCACTGACGATTAATTAAAAAACGCTAAATATTTAAAGCCAATATGTTGTGACTATACGTAAAGGATATTTCTTAAAAGAAAAAGTAAAATAAAACTCTGAATATTAATGTTTATGTTTTAAACGAAATATAAATGAGTCGGCTTAGAAATTAATATAACTATAGATGTACCTTTTTTATAATCTAAATAAATATAGATGCACTTTTTCTTAAATCTAAATAAAAGTAGATGTACTTTTTTACATCTAAATAAAAATAGATGTACTTTTTCTTAAATCAAATTATAAATAGATGTGCTTTTTCATAAATCTAGATAATATAAATGTACTTTTTCTTAAATCAAAATAAAATAGATGTACTTTTTCTTAAATCTAAATAATATAAATGTACTTTTGCTTAAATTTAAAAAAAGTAAAATGAGAAAATAAAAATCGTAATTATTTGAAAAAGAAATATTCACTACAATCATCGTAATTCACGAAGAATTCAGTGCTAATAACGACATTCACCAAAAAAAATAAACGGAATTCATCGGACCTCAATCAGATAGCACAAGTTAAGAATTAAGAAATCAGAAATCAGGTGTACAGAATGTTGGCGAATGACTAGCCCCTTGGCATTTAGTTTTGTAAAAAAACTCGTGTCGGTCTCTATAATGGGCACATATAGTTCTGAAAACTGTGCTACGCTTTTTCCCCTTGCTACTGAATGCTATTTCTTCACTCATACACGCGTCTGATCAAGTGTAATTCAAAGATCAGACCACATTATTTATACGCGGTTCGGAGAAACAGAAGTAAGGGTACTTATTCAAAAAAAAGTACCTTTCAACACGATTTCGTAAGCGTCAATATCGGGTCCATACCTCTCGTATCTTCGCCTTTGTCCTAGCATTTTCAAAAAAAAAAAAAAAATCGAAACCCTTTCCTTAGCATGTCGTCGCATCGATTTGATTAACTTGGAACGGCGATGCGTAACATAAAGTTACTATTTTTCCATAACAACAAGTTAATCAAAAGTAAACTTTAAAGTTTGAACGCACGAAGTAGAACCTGCTGGAAATAATAAAGCTAAATAAATGTGAACTTTGAGAAAATCGATCATCCGTCACGTTTCTCGAGCGTTCTTAATTAACTTTTATGCCAACCCGCACTTAACGTTAGTGCACCGACTTGGGCCATAAACACTGAGTCGCGAAAATCGCCTGAGAGTTTTTTGGTCTGTTGAATAGTTAAAACCGAAAAATATCTTTTGTCTAACGCAGACTTCAATAGTCTGAATCATTCAACATGGGTGAAATTCGAATGGGAATAATCGAGGTAAGAATATTTACGCAGAAACAGGGTTGTTGATTTTTTTGATTTTTTCAAAAAAATCGATTTTTTTGATTTAAATCGGATTTTTTTGATTTTAATTGATTTTAATTGATTTATTTGATTTTTATTGAACTACTAGATAGTAAATTACCAACATGAAAACTTTTGAGTCAAAATTAACCAAAAGCAAAATAATCATGACATTTAAGCAGCTATTGGATATTGTTACTATTCAAATGCTTGTATAAAAAGATTAGCTTGACCGCTATTTCATTTCCTAGCCTTTCCAGCAAGACAAACTGGAGTTCTGGGAAAACCTTAAACTGAAATATACCAAAACCATGATTATTTTTAATTTTAGGTCTTTACTAGTTACGTTTCTTCTCGAGTTTCTTAAACTACTTCTTGGAATCTTAGAAAACATTTTTTAAAAATAAAAATATATTCTTGATTTTAATCAAATGATTTTTTTAAAAAATCGCTGGATTTAAATCATGATTTAAATCAAACTGATTTAAATCAAACTGATTTAAATCAAACATCCCTGCGCAGAAATAATCTCAGATGCATTTTTCAAGGCGACTCGATATCAAGAAACTGAGATTAATCACGAAAGTTTCATTGGCCAATTAGTACTGTCTGAATAATTTTTATTTCGCACAGGAAAGTGTGGGTTTTGAAACCGCCGACAATCTCTACGCTTCGACATCGCAGTTTTTCAGTAAAAGGTTTAACATTAGGTAGAATTCTGTTCGAAGTAATATTTATTCTTGTTGTCAAAATAATATTTATTCTTTATTCCAAGTGTTGGTTTTGTACTCATACCTTTGGATGAGTTTAACACTATCAAGAACCAGAGTGACTTACCACAGGTAATATTTACAATTGCACAAGCGGTTTTTTTGGGATCCCTCAGATAAGACACAGCGAATAAAAAGAGCGAAATATCTCTCTGCACCCAAACTATAGAGCACTATAAAAAAGCAAATATTTAATAATTACACATATTCAATTTGAAACAAATACTTTTGGCAGACAATGGACATGCTCTTTAATCCTGCACAGGTGGATAGTTTCTATACACCTGAGATGAAATGTCGAATGACGAGCGTTTTCGAATCAGTGTCGACTTTCATCATCTCTTCAATCCCGAAAATGACCAAGACACCATCCATGTCTTTCCTCAACATGGAAAGACAAGTTAAGGGAACTTTTCCCACATGTTACTAAGTAATACAATAACAAATCCTTTCAACATTATCTGTAGTTCGTGTTATTTTGGATGGGGAGTCTACTAGCAGTGTCAATTCTCTTGGCTCTGGCCACGCCCAAAAATCAAAATGGCCGACCGTTCGTTCTTAGTTTCGTCGAAATGATCTGGGAAAATTTCCTAATTTTTTTCTTCGAACGTAAGCTCTTTAGTTTTTAAATGGTGTAATAAATGCATACTTAAAATTGGACTTACAATTCTGGTCACAGCGTACATCCGTGTCGAGGAAGCGACCACATGGCGTGTGGCGGCCATGTCCTGGTTGATCGCGACCACTTTCATTTTCTTCGACATATCAGCCAACCTGAAATCGGATTTCACCGAGAAGGAATACGATACTGTGGACAACGTCGATCAACTCGTCAAAAAGGGTTTCAAAAATGTCTGGTTTTGGGATACCAGTGAGGAATTAACTTCTTTTCGCAGAAAGGTAGTGAAGAATCGATTGCTATACTCTTGCCTTTCCAAGCGAGCAAACACTTTCAGAGAAATATTAGATGAAACCAACGTCGACCCAAGAGTTATACCGAACTTCAAAAATTTATTCTCGAACCATTATTCTTCCATATTGATTCATTATATAATAATTGGATGATTTAAATAACTAGGCTAACGTTCGGATCACATGAACTTCAAAATACATCATTGATCCAAAAAATATTTCGCTACTTCAGTAAAGTTATCAATTTAGCCGCAAGAGGGCCATAGCTACCACTACTTCTTGGGTTTGAAGCGGGAAGGGGAGTCACCTGTTACAATAGATACTCAATAAAATAAGAATTCTCAACAAGTTATTGAACATTTTGACTCTGGTATTGTTTAAACAATATTATTCTATTTTTACTTAACAAATCTGCGAAACTTTTATCTTGGTGCATGAATTGGTAGCTTTTTTCCTATGGCCTTTTTTATTCCTCGCATTTGATTATCATTGGTGTTCACATTTGGTTCCCGTGTTCAATATTTAGGGTCAGGGCGTTTACATTTAACAGGGATTGTTCACATTTGGGATCCTCTAAGGGAATTTAGAAATAGAATATAGTGCAAAATTTAAAAGAGTTTAGAAGCTGAAAACATATTGAATTGTGTCTAAAGAATCATATTTGATATCCTGAAAGTTTCAAGTGCTTAACGTTAGCCGAACGGAAGATATTCAAAGATTTGCGAACCAGTACCAACCTTAGAACAACAAATTTCGTTACTAGGTGAAAGTGCCAATCCCCGAAACTTCGATACTCCCAATGCCAGACGGGGTTTTTGGAGACCAGTTCTTGCACGTCGCAGAAATCGTCGGCGACAACAGGAAGTTCATGGTCGTAGGGACAATGTTATTGCAACTTATTCTGATGGAAAATCACCAAATGGAAAACAAAATACAGTACGCGAATAAATACTACTTTTCGCCGTCCATAGAAAATTCGCTTTTGGGTTTTGCGGTTTCTTACAATTTCTCGCAATCAGAGCTTATGGAGAAAATCAACCTGTTGTAAGACAGACGTAACAACGTCGTTTGTGTCGCTTCTAACACGTGATCTTTGTTTCAGGATTGAACTAATCGCAGAAAACGATCTGGAATTCCCATACTTCTACAAAGCGCGATATTCGATCGATCTCATGAAATGGAAACAGCCAGAGGACGATTTTTCAACGATATCCGTTATGGAAATTGAAAGCCTTCTATCTCTGTACTACGTGGGAAACGTCATCGCGGTATTGGCTTTAATATTGGAATATGCTGTATTCCTTCTGCTGGCTTTAAAGAAGTCGAGAACCTTAGCAAAGGTCTCAAGACGACGTTCACTTTGAGTTAATGTTCACAATATAATATCATTGAAATGTTTAAATACTAACGTATAATGGAATCCCACCTCTTACCTTAAACAGGGAAATTCGCTTAGGCGCCCGTTCAGCAGATAATAAAATATGACTTGCAACCCCAACCCCCAAAATTTTGTGAGTAAGAGGGAAATTCGTATTCTATCTCTCTTTGCGCATGGGTCAAACTTCAAATGCACCAATCAGGATTCTCCGGAGTGACAGAGTTCCTTTCGCCAATCTTATTAAAAATAGATGTGCTTTTTCTTAAATCTAAATAATATAGATGTACTTTTTCTTAAATCTAAATAATATAGATGTACTATTTCTTAAATCTAAATAATATAGATGTACTATTTCTTAAATCTAAATAATATAGATGTACTTTTTCTTAAATCTAAATAATATAGATGTACTATTTCTTAAATCTAAATAATATAGATGTACTATTTCTTAAATCTAAATAATATAGATGTACTATTTCTTAAATCTAAATAATATAGATGTACTATTTTTTAAATCTAAATAATATAGATGTACTATTTTTTAAATCTAAATAATATAGATGTACTTTTTCTTAAATCTAAATAATATAGATGCACCTTTTCTTAAATCTAAATAATATAGATGTACTTTTTCTTAAATGTAAGTAATATAGATGTACTTTTTCTTAAATATAAATAATATAAATGTACTTTTTCTTAAACCTAAATAAAATAGATGTACTTTTTCTTAAACTTAAATAAAATAGATGTACTTTTTCTTAAACCTAAATAATATTAATGCACTTTTTCTTAAATCTAAATAATATTAATGTACTTTTGCATAAATTTAAAAAATAAAATGTGGAAATAAAATCGTAATCAATTGAAAAAGAAATATTCACTGCATTCATCGTAATTCACGACGAATATTAATAACGACATTCACAAAAAAAATCACCGAAATTCATAGGACGTCAGACAGATATCACAAGTTAAGAATTAAGAAATCAGAAATCAGGTGTACAAAATGTTGGTGAATGACTACCCTCTCAGCAAAACTCCTGTCGTTGTCTATATAGGGCACGTATAGTCCTGAAAATCGTGCTACGCTTTTTCCTCTTTCTACTGAATGCTATTTCTTCACTCATAGACTCGTCTGATCTAGTGTAATTCAAAGATCAGACAACATTAATTATACGCGGTTTGGAGAAACAGAAGTAAGAGTACTTAATCAACAACAAAAGTACCTTTCAACACGATTTCGTAAACGTCAATCGGTCGTGTCCTTAGTTCCTTAACTCTCCTCCTGTATATTCGCCTTTGTCTGAGTGATAACAATAAAAATTCGAAACCCCTCCCTTAGCATGTCGTCGGATCGACATAATTAACTTGGAACCGTGATGCGTAACGCAAAGTTACTATTTTTCCATAACAACAAGTAAATCGAAAGTCATCATTAAATTTTGAACGCACGAAGTACAACGTGCTGGAAATAATAAAGCTAGATATATATAAACTTTGAGAAAACGGGTCATCCGTCTGGTTTCTCGAGCGTTCTTCATTCAGTTTTATGCCTACACGTACTTTCTGCTAGTGCACCGACGTCGGCCATAAAAATTGAGTTGCAATAATCGCCTAGCAGTTTAGCCGAATAGTCAAAAACTAAAATCTCTTAGGTGCCACGCCGTTTTTATCAGTCTTAATCATTGAACATGGGTGAAATTCGAATGGGAATAATCGAGGTAAAGACATTTAAGCAACCATAATATCAGATGAATTTTTCAAGGCGATACGATATCGAGAAACTGAGATTAATCACGAACGTTTCATTGGCCAATTTGTATTGTATAAATTGTACTTTTTTTTTCTTTCACAGGAAACTGTAGGTTTAGATATCGCCAAAAATCTCTACGCTTCGGCATCGGAGTTTTACAGTAAAACAGTTAACATTAGGTAAAATTCGGTCAAACTTCTTTTCAACGCGTTGTCTAAATAATATTTCTACTTTATTCCAAGTGTTGGTTTTGTGCCCGTACCTTTGGATGAGCTTAACTCTATCAAAAACCAGAGTGATTTACCACAGGTAATATTGATAATTGCACAAGAGGTTTCTTCGGAATCCCTCAGATAAGACACGACAAATACAAATGACAATCGCTCTTAAGAACTCTCAGCGCCGAAACTATAGAGAACTATAAAAATATTTAATAATTATACATACTCAATTTCAAACGCATACTTTTGACAGACAATGGACATGCTGTTTACTCCTGCACAAGTCGATAGATTCTATACACCCGAGATGAAATGTCGAATGACAAGCGTTTATGACTCAGTGTCGACCTTCATCGTCTCTTCAGCCCCGAAAATGACCAAGACTCCATCTATGTCTTTCCTCAACATGGAAGGACAAGTAACATAAACTTTTACCATATGTTCCTAAGAATTACAATAACAATTTCTTTCAAAATAAACTGTAGTTCTCATTATTTTGGATGGTGAGTCTACTGGCAGTGTCGATCATCTTGGCTTTGGCCACGCCCAAAAAACCAAATAGCCGACCTCTAATCCTTACTTTCGTCGAAATGATCTGGGAGAATTTCCTAATTTTTTTCTTCGAACGTAAGCTATTTCGTTTTTAAATGGTGTAATAAATCCATACTTTAAAACGGACTTGTACTTGTGGTCACAGCGTACAGTCGTGTCGAGGAAGCGATCGCTTGGAGAGTGACGGCAATGTCCTGGCTGATCGCGACTACTTTCATTTTCTTCGAAATATCAGGAAACCTGAAGTCGGATTTCACAGAGAAGGATTACGATACCGTGGATACCATAGAAGAATTCGTCAAGCATGATTTTCACAACATATGGATCTGGGATGGCAGTGCGGAATTAACTTCTTTTCGCAGAAGAGTAAGTGCAGAATCGATCGCTACTTTCATCCCTTCTCAAGAGAGTAAATCATTTAAAAGAAAAATTAGATGAAACCAGCGTCGGTCCAAAGGTTATTGGGGATTAGTTGAACCGAACTTTAAAAATCCATTCTCGGGCAATTTATGATCCAAATTAATTCATTTTTTAATAATTGGATGATTTTAATAACTAGAACCATAAATTTCGTAACTAGGTCAACATGCCCATCCCCGAAACTTCAATACTCCCAATTGAATATGGTGTTGCTGGAGACCAGTTCTTGAACGTCTCAAAAAACTTCGGTGACAAGAGAAAGTTCATGGTCGTTGGGACATTGATAATGCAATTCCTTATGCTTGAAAATGTAGAAATGTATAGTAAAATTGAATTCGCGAACAAATACTACTTTTCGCCGTCCATTGAAAATCAGCTTTTGGGTTTTGTCGTTTCCTACAATTTCTCGCAATCAGAGCTCATGGAGAAAGTCAACCTGATGTAAGGTTAACTAAAAGACGTGCATAGTGTCGCTTCTAACACGTGATCTTTGTTTCAGGATTGAATTAATCGCGGAAAACGATCTGGGATTCCAACACTTCCACAAAGCGCAATACTCGCTCGATCTCATCGAATGGAAACAGCCAGTGGACGATTTTTCAACAATATCTGTTAAGGAAATCGAAAGCCTTCTTTCTCTGTACTACGTGGGAAAGATCATCTCGGTATTGGCTTTAATATTGGAATATGGTTTGTCCCTTCTGCTGGCTTTAAAGAAGTCGAGAACCACAGCTTAGATCATAATGACATTCACCAAAAAAAAAATATCACCGAAATTCAATGGACGTCAGACATCTGTCACAAGTTAAGAAATAAGAAATCAGAAATCTGATGTACAAAATATTTTCGATTGACTAACCCCTCGGCATTTAGTTTTGTAGAAAACTCCTGTCGGTCTCTATAATGGGCACATACAGTCCTGAAAATCGTGCTACGCTTTTACCCCTTTCTACTGAATGCTATTTCTTCACTCAAACACGCGTCTGATCTAGTGTAGTTCAAAGGTCAGACAACATTTATTATACGCGGGTTGGAGTAATAGAGGTAAGTGTACTTATTCAACAACAAAAGTACCTTTCAACACGATTTCGTAAAGGTCGATATCGTGTCCGTAGTTCCTTACCTCTCCTCTCGTATCTTCGTCTTTGTCTGAGTGATAACAAAAAAATTCGAAGCCCCTCCCTTAGCATGTCGTCGGATAGACTTAATTAACTTGGAACCGCGATGCGTAACGTAAAGTTACTATTTTCGTATAACAACAAGTAAATCGATAGTCATCATTAAATTTTGAACGCACGAAGTACAACCTGCTCCAAATAATAAAGCTAGATAAATATGAACCTTGCGAAAACAGGTCATCCGTCTGGTTTCTCGAGCGTTCTTGATTAAGTTTTATGCCTACACGTACGTTCTGCTAGTGCACCGACGACGGCCATAAACACTGAGTTGCAAAAATCGCCTAGCAGTTTTTAGGTCTGCCGCAGAGTCAGAAACAAATACTCTAATGCGCCGCACCATTTTCATCAGTCTGAATCATTCAACATGGGTGAAATTCGAATGGGAATAATCGAGGTAAGAATATTTACGCAGAAATAATCTCAGATGCATTTTTCAAGGCGATTCGATATCGAAGAACTGAGATTAATCACGAAAGTTTCATTGGCCAATAGAGTGCTGTCAGAAGCGCCAGTGTGACGTCACCCATGCTGTTTTCCCCATAAAGTAAAAAAACGGTAACTGTCATGGCCGCCCATTGCTAAAGGCAGACTCGTGACGTTTAACCTTGGATCTGACGTCACAACTGACAGCACTCTATTAGTACTGTCTGAAATCTTTTTATTTCACACAGGAAAGTAAGGGTTTTGATATCGCCGACAATCTCTACGCTTTGATATCGGAGTTTTTCAGCAAAAGGTTTAACATTAGGTAGAATTCAGTCAAAATAATATTTATTCCTGTTGTCAAAATAATATTTATTCTCTATTCCAAGTGTTGGTTTTGTGCACATACCTTTTAATGAGTTTAACACTATCAAGAACCAGAGTGACTTACCACAGGTAATATTTAAAATTTCACAAGCGCTCTCTTTGGGATCCCTTAGATAAGACACAGCGAATACAAATGAAAATAACTCTGAACACTATAGAAAAATTCTATGCAAGAAAATTCTTAATAATTGCACATATTCAATTTGAAACGTATACTTTTGGCAGACAATGGACATGCTGTTTAATCCTGCACATGTCGATAGTTTTTTTACACCCGACATGAAATGTCGAATGTCAAGCGTAATCGAATCAGTGTCGACCTTCATCATCTCTTCAATCCCGAAAATGACCAAGACACCATCCATGTCTTTCCTCAACATGGAAAGACAAGTTAAGTGAACTTTTCCCACATTTTACTAAGGAATACAATAACAATTTCTTTCAACATTAACTGAAGTTCTCGATATTTTGGATGGTGAGTCTACTGGCAGTGTCAATCCTCTTGGCTCTGGCCACGCCCAAAAATCAAAATGGCCGACCTTTAATCCTTACTTTCGTCGAAATGATCTGGGAGAATTTCCTAATTTTTTTCTTCGAACGTAAGCTATTTCGGTTTTAAATGGTCTAATAAATCCATACTTTAAAACGGACTTGTACTTGTGGTCAAAGCGTATAGCCGTGTCGAGGAAGCGATGACGTGGCGCGTAGCTGCCATGTCCTGGCTGATCGCGACCACTTTCATTTTCTTCGATATATCAGGCAACCTGAAGTCAGATTTCACTGAGAAGGACTACGATACTGTGGACACCATCGACCAACTCGTCAAACACGATTTTCACGATATATGGTTCTGGGATGGCAGTGAGGAATTAACTTCTTTTCGCAGAAAGGTAAGTACAGAATCGATCGCTACTTTCATCCCTTCTCAAGCAAGTAAACCATTTAAAAACATATTAGATGAAACCGGCGCCGACCCTAGTGTTATTGGGGATTAGTTGAACCGAACTTCAAAAATCTTTCCTCGAGCCATTATTGTTCCAAATTGATTCATTTTATAACAATTGGATGATTTTAGATAACTAGAACCATAAATTTCGTAACTAGGTCAACATGCCCATCCCCAAAACTTCAATACTGCCAATTGAAGAAGGTATTCTTGGAGACCAGTTCTTGCACGTCGCAGAAAACGTCGGCGACAACAGGAAGTTCTTGCTCATAGGGACAATGTTTTTGCAACTTATTCTGATTGAAAATCCAGAAATGGAAAATAAAACACAGTACGCGAATAAATACTACTTTTCGCCGTCCATAGAAAATTCGCTTATGGGTTTTGCCGTTTCCTACAATTTCTCGCAATCAGAACTCATGGAGAAAGTGAACCTGATGTAAGGCAAACTTAACAACGTGGCTAGTGTCGCTTTTAACACGTGATCTTTGTTTTTAGGGTTGAATTAATGGCAGAAAATGATCTAGGATTCCCATACTTCTACAAAGCGCGATACTCGATGGATCTTATCCAATGGAAACAGCCAGTGGACGATTTTTCAACGATATCCGTGAAGGAAATCGAAAGCCTTCTTTCTCTGTACTACGTGGGAAAGATCATCTCGGTATTGGCTTTAATATTGGAATATGCTTTATTCCTTCTGCTGGCTTTAAAGAAGTCGAGAACCGCAGCAATTGTCTGAAGACGACGTTTACATTGAACTAAGATTCATGAAATATTATCAAGAAAATATATAAATACTGACGTATTCTCACCTCTTACCTTAAACAGGGCAATTCGCTAAGGCGCCCGTTCAGCAGATAGCAAAATATGACTTGCAACAAAGCTCCCCCCGCCCTCAAATTTTGTGAGTGAGAGGGAACTTCGTATTCTATCTCTCTTTGCGCATGGGTCAAATTTGAATCGCACCACTCAGGATTCTCCGTAGTGACAGAGTTCGTTTTCGCCACGTGACCTAGCTCGATATACAGCCGTCTCACCATCGCGGCTGTAAAGCATATCTGGTGGCCGGCTTTTGGATCTAGTTGGGATTCCATAAAATTTTTGAAGTCAATATGTAGTGACTAAAGGTAAAGTATATTACTTAAAAGAAAAAGTAAAATGAAATTCTGAATATTAATGTTTATGTTTTAAACGAAATATAAATGAGTCTGCTTAGAAAATAATATAACAAAAGATGTGCTTTTTCTTCAATCTAAATAAAAATAGATGTACTTTTCTTACATCTAAATAAAAATAGATGTACTTTTCTTACATCTAAATAAAATAGATGTACTTTTCTTACATCTAAATAAAATAGATGTATTTTTTCTTAAAACTAAATAATATATATGTACCTTTTCTTAAATCTAAATAATATAGATGTACCTTTTCTTAAATCTAAATAATATAGATGTACCTTTTCTTAAATCTAAATAATATAGATGTACCTTTTGTTAAATCTAAATAATATAGACGTACTTTTTTCTTAAACCTAAATAAAATAAATAGATTACTTTTGCATAAATCTAAATAAAATGGATGTACTTTTTTTTAAATGTATATAAAATAAATGTACTTAAATCTAAATAATTTTGATGCACTTTTGCTTAAATTTAAATAAAATAAGTATGGATTTTCGTAATGACTCTTCTATATTGGAAATAAAATTTGGATTTTGGCTCGAGAATAATTATACACATCGAAATTTGAAAGAAATCCAACGCGATACCTTCAAAGTCCACCTTTGAGAATCTGGTACACCATACTCTCAATAATAACATAGCAAGTTAGTTCCTTGGAGTTGTATGATTACGCTCTATCAAAAAAATCAAAGGAAATTGGTTTAAAAGTACTATAGCACACGACAGCTTCGCAGGTTTTTGCATAAATTTCGGCATGGCGTCGGGACAGTTTGAGTAACGGAAAACTGTTTCTTCTAGTGAAATCATTATAGCATTAAAAATGTACGAGGTATTACACCTGCTGATTTCGCACCAACTTTGGGATCGATTTAATTGGAGTATTACTTAACTCACTATTTTTCCGTTGGCGCCGTTATATTCATATAAAAAGGAAGGCAACAGTATATTATATCCGCAATGCGGCAAATATGGTCACGCCCAAAGTACCGTTGGCGCCGATATATTTATATAAAAAGGAAGGCAACAGTTTATTATATCCGCAATGCGGCAAATATGGTCACGCCCAAAGTACCGTTGGCGCCGATATATTTATATAAAAAGGAAGGCAACAGTTTATTATATCGCAATGCGGCAAATATGGTCACGCCCAAAGTAACATTTTAAATATGAAAATCGGTAATCTGTCTTTTTTACTCGAGCGTTCTTGATTTGCTAATACTTTCTGCTAGTACACCGAATTCGGCCAGAAACACTGAGTCGCAAAAATCGCCTCCTAGTTTTTTGCTTTTTTGTTTTTTTTTTCTTTGGTCTGCTGAGTAGTTAAAGGCAAAAGAATGGCTTCTGTGCAACGCAGTCTTCAATAGTCTGAATTACAAATCATTCAACATGGGTGATATTCGAATGGGAATAATCGATGTAAGAATATTTTCGCAGCAATAATCTAAAATGTATCTATCAACGCGACTTTACTGATATTTTATCTTAAAAGTATCATTGGTCAATTTGAATTGTCTAAATTGTCGGGGTTTTTTTTTCAAATAGGAAAGTAAGGATTTTGATTTCGCCAAAAATCTCTACGCTACGATTACGGAGTTTTTCCGTAAAAGATTTAACATTAGGTAAAATTCTGTCTCACTTCTTTTCAATGCGTTGTATAAATAATATTCATACATTATTCCAAGTGTCGATTTTGTGTCCGTACCTATGGACGAGGTTAAATCAATTCCAAACCAGAGTGATTTACCAAAGGTAATATTAAAAATTGCACAAGATGTTTTTTCGGGATCCCTCACAGCGAATCTAAATGACAATCGCTCTTAAAAGAAGTCTCCACATCCAAACTACAATACACAATATTCGAACAGACATAATACATATATTTATTCATTTTTAAACGTATCCTTATGGCAGACAATGGACATGATGTTTTATCCTGTACAAGTCGATAGTTTCTTTAAACCTGAGATGAAATGTGGAATGACGAGCGTTTTTGACTCAGTAACGACCTTCATCATCTCTTCAGTCCCGAAAATGACCAAGATACCATCTCTATCGTTCCTCAGCATGGATAGACAAGTAATGTGAAGCCTTTCCATATGTTCCTAAGGAATACAATAACAATTTCTTTCGACACTAACCGTAGTTCTCGATATTTTGGATGGTAAGTCTATTGGCAGTGTCAATACTCTTGGCATGGGCCACGCCCAAAACTTCAGATGGCCGAACGTTCGTCTTTGCTTTCGTCGAAATGATGTGGAAGAATTTCCTAATTTTTTTCTACGAACGTAAGTTATTTCGTCTTTGAATGGTGTAATAAATCCATACTTGTAACGTGACTCGTATTTGTGGTCACAGCGTACAACCGTGTCGAAAAGGCAATCACTTGGAGAGTGGCGGCCATGTCCTGGTTGATAGCGACCACTTTCATTTTCTTCGAAATATCAGGCAAGCTGAAGTCGGATTTCACTGAGAAAGACTATGATACTGTGGACACCGTCGACCAACTCGTCAACAAGGGTTTCAAAAATGTCTGGTTCTGGGAGGGCAGTGACGAATTGGCTACTTTTCGTAGAAAAGTAATTGCAGAAATACTCAAAACGATCTACTCTCAAGCAAGTGCACCATATAAGAGAAATATTGGACGAAATCAGCGTCGACCATATAGTTGAACCAAACTTTTGCATTTATTAATTTTGTAATAATTGGATGATTTATATAAGTAGAACAATAAATTTCGTTAACTAGGTCAACGTGCCCATCCCCGAAACTTCATTACTCCCAATTGAAGACGGGGTTATTGGAGAACAGTTCATCAACGTCGCGGAAAACCTTGGGGACAATAGAAAGTTCATGGTCGTTGGGACACTGATAATGCATCTTATTCTGCTTGAAAATCTAGAAATGGAGAATAAAATACAATACGCGAACAAATACTACTTTTCGCCATCCATAGACGATACCCTTTTGGTTTTTGTCGTTTCATCCAATTTCTCGAAATCAAAGTTCATGGAGAAAGTCAACCTGATGTAAGACAAAAGAATCGAAAATGATTTTGTAAATTTTAACACGTCAATTTCGTTTCAGGGTAGAGTTAATCACTGGAAACGACCTCTTCTTCGCTCTTACATATAAATCTAGATACTCGCTCGATCTCATCCAATGGAAACAGCCCGAGGACGATTTCTCTCCGATATCCGTGAAGGAAATCGAAAGCCTTCTTTCTCTGTATTACATGGGAGAGATCATCGCGGTATTGGCATTAATATTGGAATATGCTTTATTCCTTGTGCTGGCTTTGAAGAAGTCGAGAACCGCAACTTAGGTCTCGTTTACATTGAGTTAAGGTTCATAAAATATTGGCACGGAAATATTTAAATACTAACGTATAATGGATTTCCATCTCTTACCTCAATCAAGGAATTTCTCTCAGGCACCCGCTGAGCAGGGGAAAAAATATGAACTGCAAACCCCCTCCCCAAATTTTGTGAGTGAGAAGTAAATTCGTAATAAAACATTTTTCGCGCATGAGCGAAATTTCAAACGCACCACTCAGGATTCTCTGGAGAGATGTAGTTCCTTTTCTCCACTAACGGCCGCCTCATAATCGTTGAAGCCGGACTTTGTTTGGGAATACATAATACGTTTGTATTTATGCCAACGGACTATTTATGAAAAAACGCTGAATTTACAGCCAGTGTTTTGTGAATATAGGTTAATTTTATTCCTTCAAAAATGTAAAAGAAAATTGTATTAATGTTTATGCTTAAAACTAAATATAAGTAACTGAAAATATGTGTCGGCTTAGAAAGTAGTATAATTTCTGATTAAAAATACTTCTGCTTAAAACAAAATACAAATTTCAAAACAAATATTTCTGCTTAAATTTATATAAAGTAGATGTTCATTATCTCATATCTAAATAAAGTAGACGTTCTTTATCTCATATCTAAATAAAGTAGATGTTCTTTATCTCATATCTAAATAAAGTAGATGTTCTTTATCTCATATCTAAATAAAGTAGATGTTCTTTACCTCATATCTAAATAAAGTAGATGTTCTTTATCTCATATCTAAATAAAGTAGATGTTCTTTATCTCATATCTAAATAAAGTAGGTGTTCTTTATCTCATATCTAAATAAAGTAGATGTTCTTTATCTCGTATCTAAATAAAGTAGATGTTCTTTATCTCATATCTAAATAAAGTAGATGTTCTTTATCTCATATCTAAATAAAGTAGATGTTCTTTATCTCATATCTAAATAAAGTAGATGTTCTTTATCTCATACCTAAATAAAGTAGATGTTATTTTTCTTATATCTGCTTATGGTTTTCTTCTTTAGGTGTTTGGGTCTCATCTTTATCGACGGATTTACTATATCCTCGCTAATCTTATATCTTCGCCTTTCTTCAAACGATATACAAACATTTCGAAAACCCTTACTTAGCATGTAGTTGGATCGATTTACTTAACTCAGAACTACCTTGCGTGACATACAGTTAATGTTTTTCCATGAATAAAAGAAACCAAAGTCAACACTAAATTCTGAACTCATGAAATATAACCTTCTGGATGAAACAAACGTAGATAAATATTAACTTTGTGAAAACTGGTCTAGTTTATTGATTAACTTTTATGCCTACCCGTACTTTATGCACGTGCAGCGACGTCGGCCATAGCGACTGAGTCGCAAAAATCACCTGAAAGTATTTTTAGCTCTGCTGAATGGTCAAAGAGAAAAAAATCGCTTCTGTGCCACGACGTCTTCAACAGTCTGAATTATAAATACATTCAACATGGTTGATATTCGAATGGGAGTAATTGAGGTAAGAATATTTATTTACGCAGCAATAATCTCAAATGTTTCTTTCAACGCGACTCGATATCGAAAAACTGATATTATGCAAAAAATATTGACCAATTTCTAATGTCTAAATTGTCTTATTTTTCAAATAGGAAATTCAGGATTTTGATATCGCCATAAATCTCCAAAATTCGACATCGGAGTTTTTCAGAAAAAGGTTTAACATTAGGTAAAATTCTGTCTCACATCTTCTTATCGTGTTGCCTGTATAACATTTTTTTCTATATTTAAGCCTTGGTTTTGTGCCCGTACCTTTGGACGAAATTAAAGCTATTCGAAACCAGAGTGACTTACCAAAAGTAAAATTAAAAATTTCACAAGCGGTTTTTCGAGATCCCTAAGATAAGGCGCAGCGAATCTAAATAAGAATCGCTCTTAAGAATTCTCTGCGCCAAATCAGTAGAACACAATACAAAAATAGCGATACTAGAACAGACTTGGTAATTATACTTAAATTGCATAATTTTTAAAAAAATCCTTTTGACAGACAATGGACGTGCTAAATTTTAAGGCAAAAGTCGATAGTTTCTTTACATCTGAGATGAAATGTCGAATGACGAGCGTTAATGACTCCGCGTCGACATTCATCATCTCTTCAATCCCGAAAATGACCAAGACGCCATCCATGTCTTTCCTCAACATGGAAGGACAAGTAACGTGAACCTTTTCCATACGTTCCAAGGAATATAATAACAATTTCTTTCGACCTTAACCGTAGTTCTCGATATTTTGGCTGGCGAGCCTTTTGGCAGTGTCGATGCTCTTGGCTTTGGCCACGCCCAAAAATCAAAATGGCCAACCATTCGTCCATATTTTCTTCGAAATGATGTGGAAGAATTTCCTAATTTTTTCTACGAGCGTAAGCGCTTTCAATTTAAATGGTGTAATAAATCCATATTTGAAAACTGACTGGTATTTGTGGTCACAGCGTATATCCGTGTGGAGAAAGCGATCACGTGGCGCGTAGCGGCTGTGTCCTGGTTGATCGCGACCACTTTCATTTTCTTCTACATCTCAGGAAACCTGAAGTCGGATTTCACCGAGAAGGAATACGATAATGTGGACACCGTCGACCAACTCGTCAAACAGGGTTTTCAAAACGTTTGGTTCTGGGATAATAGTGAGGAATTAACTTCTTTTCGCAGAAAGGTAAATGCAGATTCGATAGCTACACTCTTCCCTTTTCAAGTGAGTAAAACATTTCAGAGAAATATTAAATGACACCAGCGCCGAGTTGTTGGTGCTTAGTTGATCCGAACTTTTTTATCTATTCTGAAACAATTATTCTTCCATATTGATTCATTTTATAATAATTGGATGATGTAAATAAGTAGAGCAATAAATATCGTTACTAGGTGAAAATGCCAATCCCCGACACTTCAATACTCCCAACTGAAGACGGGGTTTTTGGCGACCAGTTCGTCAACGTCGCGCAAAACGTCGGTGACAACAGGAAGTTCATGGTCGTGGGGACACTGATAATGCAACTTATTCTGCTTGAAAATCAACAAATGGAAAATAAAATAGAGTACGCGAATAAATTCTACTTTTCGCCGCCTATAGAAAATGCGCTTTTGGCTTTTGCCGTTTCCTACAACTTCTCGCAATCAGAGTTCATGGAGAAAGCCAACCTTTTGTAAGACAAAAGTAACAACGACGTTTGTGTCGCTTTTAACACGTGATCTTTGCTTCAGGGTTGAATTATTAGCAGAAAATGATCTAGGATTCCCATATTTCTACAAAGCGCGATACTCGCTCGATCTCATAAAATGGAAACAACCAGTGGACGATTTTTCAACGATATCCGTTAACGAAATTGAAAGCCTTCTTACTCTGTTCTACGTGGGAAAGATCATGGCGGTATTGACTTTAATATTGGAATATGCTTTATTCCTTCTGCTGGCTTTGAAGAAGTCGAGAACCGCAGCAAAGGTCTCGAGACGACGTTTACATCGAGTTAACCGTCATAAAATATTATCATGAAAATATATGAATACTAACGTATTCCCACCTCTTACCATAAACAAGGGATTTCTCTTAGAAGCCCGTTCAGCAGATAACAAAATATGACCTAAATTATGCTAGTGAGAGAAAACGTAGTATTCTATCTCTCTTTGCGCATGGGTGAAATTTCAACTGAACCACTCAGTTTTCACCCTAGAGTTACAGTTAATTTTCCGCACGTGATCTAGCTCCTGTCTCACAATCTCGGGTATGGCATGTTTTTTTTAGAACTAGTTGGGAATCCCTAATACGTCAGTATTTAAACCCACTGACTATTAAAAAAAAAAACACTGTATTTACAGTCAGCTTGTTGTGAATATAGATAAAAGATATTGCTTTAGAACATAAAAGAATATTTTAAGTATTAACGTTTAAGCTTAAAACTAAATATAGCTGAAAATATATTTGTCTGTAAATATGATTTCTGAATAAAAATACTTCTGCTTAAAACAAAATATAAATTTCAAAACAAATATTTCTGCTTAAATCTATATAAAGTAGATGTTCTTTTTCTAATATCTAAAGAAAGTACACTTTCTTTATATTAAATCTTAAGAAAATAGACGTACTTTTTGTTAAATCTAAGTAAAATACGTGTACCTTTGCTTAAATCTAAATAAAATACGTGTACTTTTGCTTAAATCAAAATGAAGTAGATGTACTTTTTCTTAAACCTAAAAACACATACTTTAGCTTTAAATTGGAAATAAAATTTGGGGGTTGAAGAATTTTACATTTTGTCGAAATTTGAGAAGTCCAACGAGATATTACAAGCTATCTCGCATTAAGCAAGAATTGAACATAAAGTCTTGGATTAAAGAAGTAAATAGATAAAGTACCCATCTCTAACTAAAACCATTCAAGCTGGTCAGACGAAATGTAAACAGTTTCGGGGAGATGTAACTATTCATCCGCGAGTTCTTGCCAAAAACAAGATTCTTGGAAGGCGGGAAAAAAACCATTTCTCGACGCTTCGCGAAACCCTCTTTGATACGTACTTCACGCTATTTACTTCTGGTACGATCAAATTCAATGAGAATTGCCAAAGCTTCAATCAATCAACATTTTCGTACTATTGAATAGTCCCTGAAGAAATACGAAAAGCAATAAATTTAATCCACATACGATTTTGCATAAATTGAAAATGATCTTTTTTCTTGAAGTTTGGTTAATTAGAGTTCTAAAATTACTGAGAAATGCCGTAGGTTTAACCTTTTCACATTCGCCTCGGCACGAAGTCGGGTCGATTGATTTAGGGAGGAAAAAGAGGTAAGTAAAGTTAAAAATGCCAGAGCTATGATCTTTTGAAAGTTAAGTTTATATAACACGAACTTTGAAAGAATGTTTTAAGAGCCGCTTTAAAAGTCGGGTCGATTTAATTAACGGTTTAACTCACGAATGACTCTTTCGCCTGCAATGCCAAACATAAATATATTTTTACCAGAAGCACGCAGGAACTATAATCTGGTGGAATAAGAACGTTTAAGCTAGATTAACGTCCTTACCCGCAATGCGTTACACCACGTCCCAATTGCAATACGAACGCACAAAATATAATGTTCAATAAGTGGCGGAGATTAAATATCAACTTTGAGAAAATAAGTTGACTCGAAGCCTTTAAACACTGTTAGACGGTTCCAAACTGTTAGCGAGTCTCCTGGTTTATGGTGAAATATTGAACACCATATATAACCAAATATTTGTCTCCCATGTTAAACAGCATTGAAGAAATTCGACGCTTGAATTATACTTCAGAAATCAGTCAACATGATGGGAATAATTAAAGTAAGAACGTTTACTCTACTATAATCTCAAAATGCACATTTCAGTGTGCAGAGTTCCAACACTCATCAAAAAATATTTTTTCAATCCGGAATTCCGTGGTCATCTTAGAAAATGGTAGCCAGTAATTTTTAAAGGATTTAACATGTAATATAATTGTTCACTAACTCTATTAACGAAAAATTACCCACTTGCTGATTAATTTCTCATTCTCATGAAAAAATTAGTTTTTTGGATAGTTGCAAACAGCCTTCACAGACATGTATGATCTAAGGTTTGGGTTCATAGAGGTACTTGCAAAATTTAACTTAACACATTTTTTTCATCGACCGCCATTTCCATTAGTGACTGAAGTATTATTCTGTCCTAGGACACGGATGTTTTGGATTCAGGCATTCAATTATACGATATGTTGAAGGAGTGTTATAGGAAAAGGTTCAATTTAAGGTAAAGTCTAGTCGAAGTTAACTAAAATCCTGAATACTAATTATTTTACGTTTCTATGAAGCATTGACTTTATTCCTTTTGATCAAGAGCATATTAAGTTGCTTCGGGAAGAGGGCGACTTACCAGAGGTGAAAACAATCTTCAAACCCAGTAGCACCTTGTTCCCATTTTAATCTAACCCAAGAGAATTTAAAACTTTCTTTACGTGCTGAAGAGAGGGCTCTATTCTGGACAATGAGTCGGACTGAAGTAAAGGGTAACTGGTCTCTATTCCTGCTTCTAAAATTAAATAGATTCCTGCTTTTACACAAAGATAGTTTTGGTAAAGCGTAGATTAAATCTTAAGGTAGACCATCGGTTTTAAAAATCAACTTTACAAGATTTGAACCGTTCAAGCCAAGACTTGTCGACTCATGAGATTAGTGAAAATCTTAGATGTCGACCGAGGACAAGTCCGGTTTTTGAAATGCGCAAGTACTTAAGTCCGCCTTGCACTATGCTTCCCTTTCTGCTGTACTAGCAATTCAACGTGTTTCGACATGTATAAATGTTTCTCGGATAGGCTTAGTACAAAATGTAATAAATTAAAATTATGTTGCATAAATGACTTCGGTTATTTGGGTTATTCACTAAAAAATGTTGCCACTAATCTACAAAATTCCGTTCAAACGATCCCTCTATAACATAAATGTATTAGTAGATTTTCCTAGCCAGGTCGATGAAAAACTATTACAATTCTGTTTATGGGTTTCTTCTTCTTTAGGTATTTGGGTCACAGCATTATTGAGGCATTTACTATATCTTCGCCCGTCACCTTCTTATCTTATATCCTCGCCTTTGTTCTAATGACATACAAACATTTCTAAAACCCTTTCTTTGCCACTCCCTTGGCGTGCAGTCGCTTCAATTGACTTATTTAACTCGGCACGACAATGCGAGACATAAAGTCAATATTCTTCCTTAACAACAAGTAAAAGTCAACACTAAATTTCGAAAGCACGAAATATAACCTGCTGGCTGGAAGCGGCAAAGGTAGATAAATATTAAATATCTCGTGAGTTCTTCATTTACTTTTACGCCTACCCGTACTTTCTGTTTGTGCACCGACTTTAACAATTAATCATGAGAAACAAAAATCGATTGAATAGTCAAAGAACAAAAATTCCCTTCTGTTCCACGACGTCTTCAACAGTCTGAATTATAAATCATTCAACATGGTTGATATTCGAATGGGAGTAATCAAGGTCAGAATATTTTTGCAGCAAAAATCTCAAATGTATATTTCAACGCGACTCGATATCGAAAAACTGATATTTCATCAGGAAAGTTTCATTGGTCAATTTTTATTGTCTAAATTATCTTTCTTTTTCTCATAGGAAACTCAGGGATTTGGCATCGCCAAAAATCTCAACGCGTTCATATCGGGGTTTTTCAGTAAAAGGTTTAACATTAGGTAAAATTCAGTCTCACTTATTTTTAGCGAGTTGTCTAAATAATATTTATGCTTCATTTAAAGTGTTGGTTTTGTGCCCGTAACTGCGGAAGAAATTGACCGAAATCGAAACGAGAAAGACATACCACAGGTAATAATAAAAATAGTTTTTTCGGGATTCCTCAGATAAGGTATAACGAATCTAAATGTCAATCGCTTTGCACCCAAATATACAAAAAAAAATCATTATCGAATTGACTTAAAACTTTAAACCGTAATCTTTTGGTAGACAATAGACATAATGTTTTTTCCTATACAACTCGAAAATTTCTTTAAACCTGATATGAAATGTCGAATGACGAGCATTTATGATTCGGTGCCGACCTTCATCGTCTCTTCAGTCCCGAAAATGACCAAGACACCATCTCTATCTTTCCTCAACATGGAAGGACAAGTAACGTTAACATTTTGCCAATGTTTTCAAATGTGCTCCCAAGGAAAACAATAACAATTTCTTTCCACATTAACCCTAGTTCTCGATATTTTGGATGGTGGGTCTTTTGGCAGTGTCGATCCTCTTAGTTTTAGCCACGCCCAAAAATCAAAATGGCCAACCGTTCGTCCTTACTTTTGTCGAAATGATGTGGAAGAATTTCCTAATTTTTTTTTACGAACGTAAGCATATTTCGTCTTTAAATGGTACAAAAATATCCGTACTTGAAAACGGACTTGTACTTGTGGTCACAGCGTACAGCCGTGTTGAGAAAGCGATCACTTGGAAACTGGCAGCCATGTCCTGGTTGATCGCGACCACTTTCATTTTCTTCGAAATATCAGGCAAGTTGAAGTCTGATTTCACCGAGAAGGACTATGATACTGTGGACACCATAGACGAACTCCTTAAAAAGGGTTTTAAAAATGTCTGGTTCTGGGATACCAGTGATGAATTAACCTCTTTTCGCAGAAAAGTAAGTGCAAAAATACACCATTCAATCGATTCTTTTATCCCTTCTCGAGCAAGTATAACATTTAAGACTAAGAAACTTCGACTTGGTGTTTTAGGATTGAACCAAACATTTTCACCGATCCCTTTAGTCTACCATATTCATTCATTTTATAATAATTAAACGATTTAAATAGCTAGAGAAATAAATTTCGTAACTAGGTGAACGTAACCATAACCGAAACTTCAATACTCCCAATTGAAAATGGGGTCATGGGAGATCAGTTCGTCAACGTTGCGAAAAGTCTCGGAAAAAAGCTGACGGATAAATTAAAATTCTTGAATTTTTGCTTCTAAAACTACTGGATGATTTAAACAGAACTATAAATTTTATTTCTAGGTCAACGTGACCATCCCAGGGAGCTCAATAATTCCGATTGAGAACGCGGTTTTCGGAGACGAGTTCGTCAACGTCACACAAAACGTTGGAGACAACAGGAAGTTCATGGTCGTTGGGACACTCATAATGCAAATTATTCTGCTTGAAATGGAAAATAGAATTCAATACGCTAACAATTACTACTTTTCGCCGTCCATAGACGATCAGCTTTTGGTTTTTGCAGTTTCCTACAATTTCTCACAATCAAAGTACATGGAGAAAGCCAACCTGATGTAAGACTAAAGAATCGAAAAGGGTTTTTGTAAATTTCACCTCTGCAATTTCGTTTCAGGATGGAGTTAATCACGGAAAACGACCTCTTATTCGCTCTTATGTATAAAGGGCGCTATGCGATTGATCTCATAAAATGGAAACAACCAGTGGACGATTTTTCTCCGATATCCGTGAAGGAAGTCGAAAGCCTTCTTATTCTGTACTACGTGGGAAACGTTGTTGCGGTATTGGCTTTAATATTGGAATATGCTTTATTCCTTCTGCTGGCTTTGAAGAGGTCCAGAACCGCAGCAAAGGTCCCAAGGCGACGATCACACCGAGTTAATCTTCATAATGGATTACCTTCACTTACCTTGCACGAGGTATTTCGCTTAGACGCCCGTTGAGCAGAGTACAAAAATAAAAAATTTCAAACTTTCCACCCCCCAACCTTGTGAGTGAGAGAGACATTCGTATTTTACACTTTGCGCAAGAGTCAATTTTCAAATCCACCAATTACGAATCTCCGGAAAGATAGAGTTCCTTTTCCCACGTGACCTAGCTATTTCCGCCTTGATTTACAGCCGTCTCACATCCGCCGGTGTAACGCGTACCCGGTTTCCAGCTTTTTGGTCTAGTTGAGAATTCCAAATACTTCAGTATTAATACATCCTTGGCTAGGCCCAAAAAGAAAGGGTTTTATAAAGATAAAAAAGTTATTAATTACAAAAAATAATTTGAATAAAATATAATCTTTCAGATAAAAATATAAAACTCAAATTTTCAATTTTACTGCTGAAACAAAGCTACTCGAACGAATAAAAACCCACAAAAATGGGTAAAAATGTCTATTATCTGACCTGATAGAAACTCCTCCATTGGGAGGCTAGTCATTTCTCGTAGCCCCATCCGATCGACGCGTAACCCGACGATGATAATGAAGTATAATCCAATGTTACATTTAGATATTTAAAGACTAATTTTTTCCGCTACTATTCTCGTGTCTTTTACGTGTATAAGGCCTAAAAGATCTTTAAAAACTTTTTAGTAATGGTGGTCCTTTTCTTTAAACTTGACGTGGATAGGGTTAGAACCAAATACAAAAAATTTCTTTAAATACTAAAATGTCTTTACTTATTCGGAATATTCATCCAAAAATGTTACCATTAATCTACAAGAGTTTGTAAATTCAATTCAAATTATCAATCCATAACACCAATGTATTAAAAGAATACTTTAGCCAGGTGGCTGTTAAAACGGTTTCCATTCTGTTTATGGTTTTCTTCTTTCGATATTTGGGTCACAGCTTTATTGACGCATTAACTTTATCCTCGCCCGCCACCGTCTTTGTTCTAACGTTACACAAACATTTGGAAACTTTTTTCTTACCATGTATTCGGATCGATTTACTTAACTCGAAACGGCATTGCGTAGCATAAAGCCAATATTATTCCATACCAATAAGTAAACCAAAGCCAACACAAGATTTTGAATGCAAAAATATAACCTGATTGAAGAAGTAAAGCTAGATAAATATAAACTCTGAGAAAATCGGTAATCCATCTAGCTTCTCGAGCGTTCTTTATATACATTTAGGCCTATCCGAACTTTCTGTTCAAGCATCGACTTTGGCCAAAAAACACTTAGTCGCAAAAATGGCATGAGTGTGTTTGGTCAAAACCAAAAATCCCTTCTGTCAAACGCAGTCTTCAATAGTCTGAATTACAAATCATTCAACATGGTTGATATTATAATGGGAGCAATCGAGGTAAGAATATTTTCGCATCAATTATCTAAAATGTATCTTTCAACTTCGTAAAACTTATATTAATCAGGAAAGTTTCATTGGCCAATTTGTATTGTCATAATTGTCATTTTTCTCATAGGAAAGTCAGTATTTTGATTCCGCCAAAAACCTTTACACTTTGATAACGGAGTTTTACAGTAGAAGGTTTAACATTAGGTAAAATTCTTTCTCATTTCTTTTTAAAGCGTTGTCTAAATAATATTTATACCTTATTTCAAGCCTTGGTTTTGTGCCCGTACCCATGGACGAGGTTAAATCAATTCGAAACCAGAGTGATTTACCACAGGTATTATTAAAAATTGTCCAAACATTTTTTTTTGGTATCCCTAAGATAAGGTAATGGCACTCGCTCTTAAGCAGTCTCTGTGCCCAATAAGCTTCAATTTAAAACGTATTCGTTTGGCAGACAATGGACATACTGTTCTTTCCTTTACAAGTCGATAGTTTCTTTACACCTGAGATGAAATGTCGAATGACGAGCGTTTATGACTCCATGTCGACCTTCATCGTCTCTTCAATCCCGAAAATGACCAAGACACCATCTCTGTCTTTCCTCAACATGGAAGGACATGTAACGTGAACTTTTTCCATATCTTCCTAAGGAATATAATAACAATTTCTATCAACATTAACTGTAGTTTTCGATATTTTGGATGGTGAGCCTATTGGCGGTGTCGATGCTCTTGGCGTTGGCCACGCCCAAAAATCAAAATGGCCGACCGTTCCTCCTCATTCTCGTCGAAATGATATGGAAAAATTTCCTCATTTTTTTCTACGAACGTAAGTGCCTTTCAAATTAAATGGTGACATAAATCCATATTTGAAAACCGACTCGCCATTCTGGTCGCAGCGTACATCCGTGTCGAAAAAGTGATCACGTGGCGTGTGGCGGCCATGTCCTGGTTGATCGCGACCACTTTCATCTTCTTCGAAATATCAGGCAACCTAAAGTCTGATTTCACCGAGAAGGAATACGATACAGTGGACACCGTCGACCAACTCGTCAAACAGGGTTTTCGAAACGTCTGGTTATGGGACGACACTGACGAATTAGTATCTTTTCGACGAAAAGTAAGTGCATAAACACACCAACCGATCGGTACTTTCATCCCTTCTCAAGGAAGTAAATCATTTAAGAGAAATATTAGATGAAATCTGCGTCGACCCTAGCATTAAAGTTGAACTGAAATTTACACGTATTCTTTGTCCACGTTTTATTTACGAACAAATTATTCTTCTTTATTCATTTTGTATTAAATGGATGATTTTAATAAATAGAACAATAAATTTCGTAACTAGGTCGACGTGCCCATCCCCGAAACTTCGATACTCCCAATTGAAGACGGGGTTTTTGGAGACCAGTTCCAGAACGTCGCGAAAGGTCTCGGGGTTAATAGGAAGTTCATGGTCGTAGGGACAATGATAATGCAACTTATTCTGATTGAAAATCAACAAATGGAAAATAAAATTAAATACGCCAACAAATACTACTTTTCACCGTCCATAGAGAATCACCTTTTGTGTTTTGTAGTTTCATCAAATTTTTCGCGTTCAAAGTTCCTGGAGAAAGTCAACCTGATGTAAGACAAGAGATTAAATAGTGATTTTGCAAATTTTAACACGTCAATTTCGTTTCAGGATAGAGTTAATCGTTGAAAACGACCTTTTCTTCGCTCTTATGCACAAAGGGCGATACTCGCTCGATCTCATCGAGTGGAAACAGCCAGTGGATGATTTTTCAACGATATCCGTTAAGGAAATCGAAAGCCTTCTTTCTCTGTATTTCACGGGAAACGTCATCGCGGTATTGGTTTTAATATTGGAATATGCTTTATTCCTTGTGCTGGCTTTGAAGAAGTCGAGAACCGCAGAAAAGATCTCAAGACGACGTTCACACCGAGTTAATCTTCATTATGGAATACCTTCACTTACCTTCCACAATGCATTTCGCTTAGACGCCCGTTCAACAGCGTAAAAAATATTAGTTTCAAACTCCCTTCCCCCTTTACTTGTGACTGAGAGGGACATTCGTATTTTTCTCTCTGCGCATGAGCCAATTTTCAAACCCACCAATCACGAATCTTCGGAGAGATAGAGTTACTTTTCCACACGTGAGCAAGCTATTTCCGCCACGATTTACAGGCGTCTCACATCCGCGGGAGTAACGCGTATTTGGTGGCCACCTTTTTGGTCTAGTTTGGAATTCATATTACGTTAATATTAATTCACACTAATGCTGTAATTTTGCCTCAAACTTGGACGTTCAAACCGTCTTTTGTAAGCGAAATTGGAAGATAAAAATATTATTATTATTATTACATAAAATAATAGTAGTTTTTACTGCTCCTATTTTCGTATTTTTTACGTATAGAAGGCTTAAAACTGCTTTGAAAACTTTTTAATAATGGTGGTCCTTTCCTTTAAATGTGAAGTGGATAGGCCTAGAACCATGTATAATAAATTTGTTGAAATACTAAAATGTTTTAGCATAAATTACTTCGGTTATTTGGAATGTTCATTAAAAAATGTGACTATTAATTTACAAGATTTTGTAAATTCAATTCATATTATCAATCCATAACACCAATGTATCAGTAGAATTTTCTAGTATGGTTTTCATCTTCAGGTGTTTTTCTTGACACCTTTACTATATCCACGCTCACCACGTTGTTACCTCATATCATCGCCTATACGAACATTTCGAAACTCCTTTCTTACCATTGTGTAATATAAAGTCAATATTTTTCCATATCAACAAAAAAAGACCAAAGTCAACACTAAATATTGAATGCACGAAATATATCCTTTAGGAAGAAGTAACGCTAGATAAATACGAACTTTGAGAAAATCGGTAATCCATCTAGTTTCTCGAGCGTTCTTTATTTACTTTTACGCCTACCCGTACTTTCTGTTAAAGCACCGACTTTGGCCAAGAACACTTAGTCGCAAAAATAGCATGAGTGTCTTTTGGTCTGCTGAATAGTCAAAAGCAAAAATCCGTTCTGTCAAACGCAGTCTTCAATCGTCTGAACTACAAATTGTTCATCATGGCTGATATTCGAATGGGAATAATCGATGTAAGAATATTTACGTAGCAATAATCTAAAATGTATCCATCAATGCGACTTGATATTGAAAAACTGATATAAATCAGGAAAGTTTCATTGGCCAATTTATATTGTCTAAATTGTCGTATTTTTCAAATAGGAAAGTAAGGATTTTGATTTCGCCAAAAATCTCTACGCTACGATTACGGAGTTTTTCAGCAAAAGGTTTAACATTAGGTAAAATTATGTCCCATATCTTTTTAATGTGTTGTCTAAATAATATTAATTCCTTATTTAAGCCTTGGTTTTGTGCCCGTACCTTCGGATGAAATTAAATCAATCCGAAACCAGAGTGATTTACCACAGGTAATATTGACAATTGCACAAGAGGTTTCTTCGGGATCGCTCAGATAAGGCACAAAGAATCTAAATGACAACCGCTTTTAAGCAGTCTTTCTGCCCAAATTATTTGCACTATAAAAAATATCGATACTCGAACAGACTTAATAATTATGCGCTTTAATTTAAAACGTATTCATTTGGTAGACAATGGACGTACTGTTTTATCCCATACAAGTCGATACTTTCTTTACACCTGAGAAGAAAAGTCGAATGACGAGCGTTTATGACTCAGTATCGACATTCATCATCTCTTCAGTCCCAAAAATGACCAAGACACCATCTCTATCTTTCCTCAACATGGAACTACAAGTAACGTGAACTTTTTAAATATGTTCCTAAGGAATATAATAACAATTTCCTTCAACATTAACCGTAGTTCTCGATATTTTGGATAATGAGTCTTGTGGTAGTGTCGATATTCTTGGCTTTGGCCACACCCAAAAATCAAAATGGCCAACCGTTCGTCCTTACTTTTGTTGAAATGATGTGGAAGAATTTACTCCTCTTTTTCTTCGAACGTAAGCTCCATCGAACTTAAATGGTGTAAAAAATCCGTACTTGAAAACGGACTTGTACTTGTGGTCGCAGCGTACAGCCGTGTAGAAAAATCGATCGCTTGGAGAGTGGCGGCAATGTCCTGGTTGATAGCGACCACTTTCATTTTCTTCGAGATATCAGGCAACCTAAAGTCAGATTTCACTGAGAAGGAATACGATACTGTGGACACCGTCGACCAACTCGTCAAAAAGGGTTTCAAAAATGCCTGGTTCTGGGAGGACAGTGACGAATTAACTTCTTTTCGCAGAAAAGTAAGTGCAGAAATATACAATTCAATCGGTGATTTCATCCCATCTCAAGTGTTATTGGGGATCAGTTGAACCGAACTTTTGTATCTATTCCTGGGCCGTTATTCTACCATATCCATTTATTTTATAATAATAATTTTTTTTAAAAATAACGAGAAAAATAAATTTCATTTCTAGGTCAACGTGCCCGTCCCCGAAGCTTCATTACTACCAATTGTAGACGGGGTTGTTGGAGACCAGTTCCAGAACGTAGCGGAAAACCTAGGGGACAACAGGAAGTTCATGGTCGTAGGAACACTGATAATGCAACTTATTCTACTTGAAAATATGGAAATGGACAATAAAATAGAATACGCGAACAAATACTACTTTTCACCGTCCATAGACGATACCCTTTTGGTTTTGGTCGTTTCATCCAATTTCTCGAAATCAAAGTTCATGGAGAAAGTCAACCTGATGTAAGACTAAAGAAATGAAAGGGTTTTTGTAAATTTTAACACGTCAATTTCGCTTCAGGGTAGAGTTAATCGCGGAAAACGACCTCTTCTTCGCTCTCATGCACAAAGGGCGATACGCGATCGATCTCATCAAATGGAAACAACCAGCGGACGATTTTTCAACGATATCCGTGAAGGAAATCGAAAGCCTTCTCTCTCTGTATTACGTGGGAAATGCCATTGGTATCTTGGTCTTAATACTTGAGAAGATCGATTCGTTTCTTATGTCCGTGAAGAATTGTTTCAGCAATAACCGTGAAATTTAGCTTAATTTTTAAACGAATACCCATATGTATTAATACTACAGTACTACCTTCCACAATGCATTTCACTTAGGTGCCCTTTCAGCAGAGTAAAAAATATGAATTTCAAACCTTGTGAGGGAGAGAGACATTTGTATTTTTCTTCTCTGCGCATGAGCCAATTTTCAAACCCACCAATCACGATTCTCCGGAGAGATATAGTTCCTTTTCCCCACGTGACCTAGCTTTTTCCGCCTCAATTCACAACCGTCTCACATCCACGGATGCAACGCGTATTTGGTGGCCAGCTTTTTGACCTAGTTGGGGTAATTCGTAATACGTTAGTATTAATTCATATTAAAGCTCTAATCTTGGCTCAAACTTGGACGTTCAAACCGTCTTTTGTCCGCGAAGTTGGGAGATACCTAGTTTGGGCGAGGCCCCAAAAGTGAGGGTTCTAGTAAGATAAAAATTACAAGAAATAATCTGAATCAAAATCTAATATATCAGATAAAATATATCAAGCAAAGCTATTTCAAGAAAAAAATACTAACAAAAATGTCTATTTTCTGGCCTTGGGGGGGGGGGGCTAGTCGTTTCTCGTAACCGCACCTAATCGCCGTGTAACCCGACTATGATGATGAAGTAGAACCCAATGTTACATATAAATATTTATAGACAATTTTTTCCGCTACTATTTTCATATCTTAGGCCTAAAAATTATTTAAAAACTTTTTTAATAATGGTGATCTTTACCTTCAATGTACGCGGATGTAAAATATATTTCTGAAAATATTGAAATGTTTGTGCATAAATGACTTTGGTTATTTGGAATATTATTCCAAAAATGCTGCCTGATGGCTAGAAAAACGGTTTCCATTATGTTTATGGATTTCTTCTTTAGGTATTGGGTAACCGCTTTAGTGAAACAATCACTATTTCCTCGCCCACCACCTCAACTCTTTGCCTTTGTTCTAAAGAAACACAAAAACCCTTTCTTAGCATTTAGTTGGATCGATTTACTTAACTCGAAACGACATTGCGTAACATAAAGTCAATATTTTCGCATAACAACAATCAAACCGAAGCCAACACTAAAATTTGAATGCACGAAATATAACCTACTGTAAGAAGTAAAGGTAGATAAATAAGAAATTTGAGAAAATCGGTAATCCGGCCATTTTCTCGAGCGTTCTTGATTTCTTTTTATGTCTGCCCGTACTTTCTGTTAGTGCACCGACGTCGGCCATTAATACAGAGTCGCAGAAATCGTCTGAGACGTTTTTTTGGTCTACTAAATAGTCAAAATCGACGCCATCTTCAATAATCTGAATTACAAATCATTCAGAATGGGTGAAATTCGAATAGGAGTTATCGAGGTAAGAATATTTATACAGCAATGATCTCAAATATGTCTTTCAACGCGACATTTCAAATCGAGAAACTGAGATTATTCATGAAATTTTTTAATTTGAATCGTCTAAATTGCCTTAATTTTTCTTATAGGAAACTCAGGAATTTGATACCGCCAAAAATCTCAACGCGCTCATATCGGAGTTTATCAGTAAAAGGTTCAATATCAGGTAGAATTAGGTCAAACTTCTTTTTAACGCGTTGTCAAAATAATATTTATATCTTATTCCAAGTATTGGTTTTGTGCCCGTTGCTACGGATGAGATTAGCACTATTCGAAATCAGAGCGATTTACCACAGGTAATATTAAAAATTTGTAATAGCACATCATATGTCTCTGCGACCCAATCTATAGTGCACCTTAGATTATGTCGAAAAAAGCGATATTTGAACAGACTAAATTATACATATATTTGTTCATTTTAAAACGTACCCTTCTGGCAGACAACGGACTTGCTGTTTTTTCCCATACAACTCGATATTTTCTATACACCTGACATGAAATTTCGAATGACGAGCGTTTATGACTCAGTATCGACATTCATCGTCTCTTCAATCCCGAAAATGACCAAGACACCATCTCTATCGTTCCTCAGCATGGAACTACAAGTAACGTGAACATTTTATATATGTTCCTGAGGAATATAATAACAATTTCCTTCAACATTAACCGTAGTTCTCGGTATCTTGGATGGTGAGTCTATTGGCAGTGTCGACCCTCTTGGCTTTGGCCACGCCCAAAAATCCAAATGGACGACCGTTCATCTTTACTTTTGTCGAAACGATGTGGAAGAATTTCCTAATTTTTTTCTACGAACGTGAGCTATTTCGACAATAAATGGTGTAGTAAATCAACATTTGAAATTCGACCCCTATTTCTGGTCACAGCGTACAGCCGTGTCGAGAAAGCGATCACGTGGCGCTTGGCTGCCATGTCCTGGCTGATCGCGACCACTTTCATTTTCTTCGAAATATCAGGCAAGCTGAAGTCGGATTTCACTGAGAAGGACTATGATACAGTGGACACAGTCGACCAACTCGTCAAAAAAGGTTTCAAAAATGTCTGGTTCTGGGATACCACTGACGAATTAACTTCTTTTCGCAGAAAAGTAAGTGCAGAATCGATCGGAAAAGGGACTCAAGCAATAAAACCATTTAAGGCGAAATCAGCGTTAACCATGTAGTTACTTCTATTCTTTGGTCACTTCGTCTATATCCATTTTGCAATAATTTGATGATTTAAATAGTAGAACAATTAATTTCGTAACTAGGTCAACGTGCCCATCCCCGAAACTTCAATACTCCCAATTGTAGACGGGGTTGTTGGAGACCAGTTCGTCAACGTCGCGGAAAACGTCGGCGACAACAGGAAGTTCATGGTCATTGGGACACTGATAATGCAATTCCTTCTGCTCGAAAATGAACAAATGGAAAATAAAATACAATACGCGAACAAGTACTACTTTTCGCCGTCCATAGAAGATACTCTTTTGGTTTTGATCGTTTCATCTAATTTCTCGCAATCAGAGCTCATGGAGAAAGCCAACCTGTTGTAAGACAAACGGCACAGCGTCGTTTGTGTCACTTTTAACACGTGATCTTTGTTTCAGGATTGAATTAATAGCAGAAAACGATCTAGGATTCCCATACTTCTACAAGGCGCGATACTCGCTCGATCTCATCCAATGGAAACAACCAGTGGACGATTTTTCAACAATATCCGTGAAGGAAATCGAAAGCCTTCTTTCTCTGTACTACGTGGGAAACGTCATCGCGGTATTGGCTTTAATAATGGAATATGCTTTATTCCTTCTGCTGGCTTTGAAGAAGAAGAGAACCACAGCAAAGGTCTCAAGACGAAGTTCACACTGAGTTAATTTTCATTATGGATTCACATCTCTTACCTTCCACAAGGCATTTCGTTTTTACAGGAGAAAAAAATATGAACTCCCTCCCCGCAACCCTATGAGAGGGGAACTCGTACTCTTCTCTCTGCGCATGGCCAAGATTTCAAACCCACCACTTGGGATTCCCCGGTGAAATAGTTCCATTTGCCCACGTGACCTAGCTATTTCCGCCTCGATTGACAGCTGTCTCACATCCGCTGGTATATCGCATATTTGGTAGCCAGCTTCTTGGCCTAAGCTAGGAATCCATAATACGTTAGTATTAATTCAAATCCACGATCTACCTTCGATATTTGACAAACCACTCTCGTTTCTGTCATTCAACCGTTTTTGTGGAAACACTTAATAGAAAAACATATTATAATAGCACTTAAGACGATTTAAAATCACTAAGAACAATAATATTGTAATTAATAGTTCATAATGAAATAAAATAAATTTTGATGTTTAACGGTAATGTATTTTTGTGTAAAATTATTTAACGGTATTGTAGAAATAATGTCGAGCTTTAAAAAAATAGTTCTAATATATTATATTCCACTTTGTATAAAGAAAAAATGATATTTCCAAACACATCTACAAAACAATTAAATATAGCGGCCAAATATGGATTTCTACTCAGTATCTTTTGGGTCCCCGTTCCAACGACGCATTTACTCTTTCGTAACATATTTGTTTTCTTCAATATCTTCCAGTATACCTTTTCAGCCAACCCCAAGCGCGTACGAAGTTGGATCGATATTATAAATATAAAAGATACTTAACTCATAACGGAAATAATGATTTAAAATAATTATACTCGAGTCAATATTTAATTAAGAGTGCGAACGAAATATATCGTGATAAAAGTAATTGTAGATAAATAGCAAAACTTTGGGAAAATAGGTTTAATAGCGTTCCTAAATTAAGTTTTTGGTAACGTGCGCTATCAATTTTTAAGGCTGTTGTTGGTACGAATTGTACGCATTTGGTCTTGGAACAACTTTTGTCGGTCTCTCAAATAGGCACATATAGTCCTGAAAATCATCCTATCCTCATACGCCCGTTGGATTTAGTGTAATTGAAAGATCAGTCAACATGAATTATATCCGGTTTGGAATAGTCGAGGTAAAAGTATTTAGTCAATGACAAAAGCATCTTTCAACTCGGCTCTGAATCTATGAATAAAGATTCTTCTTGAAAGACTAAAATGATTGCTCTAAACTTTGCTTTTATTATAGGAAACCGAGGAATTTGAGATCGCCAAATATTTCTTCACTTCGATGACGGAGTTTTTCCGTAAAAGATTTAACATTAGGTAAACATCTATTACACTTCATATTAAGACGTTGTATGAATAATTTATAAACGTTATTCAAAGTGTCGAAATCGTGTCCGTACCTTTGGAAGTTCTACAGTCGTTACGAAGCCGCAGTGAGATTTCACCGGTAATTTTCAGAATTTCAATCTCGCGCAACAACGTGGCAGGCGCTGCAGGCCTTCCACGAACCACTTGTTAATATTTGCACGTAGAGTTATTAAATCCTAAATTGAGAATTAATCCATTACCTAATATTATGATTTGATATGAACCAATTCTGGATAAGAAATCTTTAAAAAGAAAAAAAAAGAACTTCAGCTAAATTTTGGGCTCTCTCATTTGAGTCGCCTTGAATCTAAAAAAATCTCTGCACTCCAAGCATAGATCACTTAAACAAATGGCATATCCTTCTACAGCTCTAAATTGATCAGAGAGAGAAGTAAGATATGGTTTTCTTTTCTTTTCTCAGGAAATAGACCTGATGTTTTTTCCTTTGCAAATCGATACTTTGTATTCCCCGGAGATGAAATGGCGAATGACGAGCGTTTGCGATTCAACTTCCACCTTTGTAGTCTCATCAATCCCGAAAATGACCAAGAAACCATCTCTCTCTTTCCTCAACATGGAAGGACAAGTAACATAAACTTATCCGTATAAACAAAGGAAATGCAATAACAATTTGTTTCAACATTAACTGCAGTTCTCGATAACTTGGGCAGTGAGTCTGTTGGCAGTTTCAATCATCTTGGCTTTGGCCACGCCCAAAAATGGCCGAACGTTCGTCATGACTTTTTTCGAAATGATCTGGAATAATTTACTCCTCTTTTTCTTCGAACGTAAGCTTCTCCGAATTTAAATGGTGTAATAAATCCATACTTGCAATTCTGGTCACAGCGTACAACCGCGTCAAGAAAGCCATCACTTGGCGTCTGGCAGCCATGTCCTGGTTGATCGCGACCACATTCATTTTCTTCGAAATATCAGCCAACCTGAAATCTGATTTCACCGAGAAGGAATACGATACTGTGGATACCGTCGACCAACTCGTCAAACAGGGTTTTCACAACGTCATGTTCTGGGACGGCACTGACGAATTAGTATCTTTTCAACGAAAAGTAAGTGCAGAAATACACCAACCGATTGGTAATTGAACACCAGTAAGTAAACATTTTTCTTTGCTTCTAAAATTACTGGATGATTTAAATAGAACTATAAATCTCGTTTCTAGGCCAAAGTGTCCATCCCGAAAAGCTCAATACTTCCGATTGAGAACGGGGTTATCGGAGACGAGTTCGTCAACGTATCAAGAAACGTCGGGGACAACAGGAGGTTCATGGTCGTTGGGACACTGATAATGCAATTTCTTCTGATTGAAAATCAACACATGGAAAATAAAATGCAATACGCGAACAAATACTACTTCTCGCCGTCCATAGACAATACGCTTTTGTCTTTTGCGGTTTCCTACAATTTTTCCCAATCAAAGTTCATGGAGAAAGTTAACCTGATGTAAGACAAAAGAATCAGAGATTCTTCAGTCACCGTGTAATTAATAACACATTAATCTTAATTTCAGGATAGAGTTAACCATGGAAAACGACCTCTTTTTCCATCATCTCTACAAAGCGCGATACTCGATGGATCTCATCGAATGGAAACAGCCAGTGGACGATTTTTCAACGATATCAGTGAAGGAAATCGAAAGCCTTCTTTGTCTGTACTACGTGGGAGAGATCATCGCCCTATTGGCTTTAATTGTGGAATATGCCGTTTGGCTTCTGATGTTGGTGAAGAAGTCGAAAACAGATAGAAGAGTCTCAAGACGACCTCCCCATAGAGTTAATCTATAATCTGTTTTATAGCCACTGACGGAAAGTTAAAGCTGCTGTTAATATTAAAGGTTAGCATGTTGAAAGTTATGAAACCGTAACTAAAAGGCAGACAGACAATTTAAGCAGGTTCTTTCTAAAAATAATAACTGACGCTATTGTTAAATGACATCTTTTAAGATAGGCTAAATAACATTTTAGTTTTTCAATTGTATTGACTAGAGAGTTTCAAGGTAATTTTATCACGAATTGAAAGAAGGCATTGTTTAGCTTGCAACGTTAAGAACTCTACCACTATATAATTCAAAATGAAAATCATTAAAAATAATAAGTATAGTTAATTATAGTCTAAATACTTTAATATGTGACGTAAATAAATAAAAAAATAAATACTTTTCCTTAAAATGAAAATAAAGTTTAGTTGGATGATATTTTACTTTTTTAAAAGTGTTTAAACGAAGTCCTACTTTGTACCTTGGCACGAAGTCGGGTCGATTTAAGTAAGTTTAACCGCTTAACACACACGAATGTTTGTCCAAACGCAAAATGAAGGAAATTCAGTTGACATGTAAAAAAGTAAAATTCCGTGCCGCTACCGTCTATAGTCGCGTCTACTTCACTTATTTTACGTGATTTACTCAGAAATGTTCTTTTTGTCCGCAATGCGGCAAGTTATAAATTTTAAGTTATATAAACTTCGATAAAACTCATTAAGCACCGTTGCCGTGGCATTTAGTTGGGTCGATTTCAGACATAATAACGTCTTAGGTAACGATTGTTTCTTTAGTCTACAAAGAGGGAACTTAAGTGAAAAGGGAGAAAAAGGCCTTTTAAAATATAATTTTCATAACGTTTCTCTCGATTTGAGAAAAGCGCATTATTGTATGGTGCAAGGCGTAGTGTAAGACATACAAGATTGGCTCCGACGTGTCCACCACTTGTGCGATTCATATACCTTCGAAAGGCACTTAGGGATGCGAGTTAGTTCTAATTACTTCTACAGCCTCTATAATATTACTCTAATTTAAGGACGTTGTATATCAACTTTGTTCTACGTCTTCTCCAAATCTAAGTTTGCAAATCAGTCAACATGAGTGATATACGAGTGGGAATAGTTGAGGTAAGAATATTTCGGCAACTAACTTTCAAGTTTCTACAACTTCAAAACGCGAATGTCGATAAGTTTTCACCCTGAAGGACTCAAATCCTTTACCATTTGTTAAAAATTAGCATTTTCCTTTTGTAAGGAAACCAAGGCATTTGAGATCTGCGAGAAACTCTACTCTTCCCTAGGGGAGTTTTTCAGTAAAAGATTTAACATGAGGTGCATACCTGTCACGCTTTTTCTTAACGCAATAATAAATGTTAACTTTTTTCAAGCGTCGAACTGGTTTCCATAAGTTTGGATGAGGGTACTGAGATTAGGAACCAGGGATATTTACCAGAGGTATTTTTAAATATTTCGAATCTTTGAAAATTAGAAGTAGAAACACTAACGTAATATGGATTCAAAATCTGGCCCAAGATGGCCAAAGAACGGTACATTAACGGATTTGAGGTGGCACTAAAAGAAGTTGGAAGTAGCTAGGTGGGGAAAAGGAGTTATAGCTCAATCGAAAATCCTGATTGGTGGGTTTGAAATTTCACCCATGCGCAGAGAGAGAAAATACGAACTACCCTCTCCTTCACAAGGTTAGGGGGTAACAAGACTTATTCTTCTCCCTGCTAGGGGGACGTTAGAGATGGGATTCTATGAAACGTTAGTATTTATACAAATCAATGGTTGAACACCCTATTTTACCACGCAATTCTAAATGTAAAGACTGGTCCTTGAACCTTTTACACGTAGAAAATGGACGTGCTGTTTTTTCCAACGCAAATCAGTAATTCCTTTACTCACGAGATGAAATTGGGTATGACAAGCGTTTATGACTCAGTATCGACCTTCATCGTCTCTTCAGTCCCGAAAATGACCAAGAAACCATCTCTTTCTTTCCTCAGCATGGAAGGACAAGTAACATGAACTTGCTATTATCAAAAGCGTATAGAAACCATAAAGTGAAGGTCTTTACCGCCTGGGCTGAACGTGTAAAAGTAGGAGCCCCTCTCTATCGCGTTGTTCCGACCCCCCTCCTCGTTAGAGCCGGTACGATGCCGCTTCGTCGTGGCGGAAGATTAAATTCGCGTAGTGTTACACAAGGTACAGTACATGAGTGAGTTGGCTACAAAATATAGCTCCACTAAATTTCGTAAGAGTTGCGTCGGCTGCTTATATTAGGCCTAAAAACGAGTGTGCCGTTCTGTGACATCCTTAGGCTTTTGGTGACATTTTAACGAGATAAATAATGACTGAAGGCTTAGAGTTAACAACATTGTTACACGATTATGAAAAGGACGATATTTTCGTTACGGATAAAAATGGGAAATTGAAAGAGGCATTTCAAAAACGAATTATAATAATAATAATAATAACGCCTTTATAATATTTGTATCATTAAAAGAACTACCACGACAACTACATATTCTAAACTAAACTTGGTAAACTAGTCTACTTTAAATATTTAAATAACAATTAAATTATCACCTTGGGAAGTTAGGATAAAAGTCGGGGTACTTTAGGCCTTGCCCGCCTGACTTAGCGTGCCGTTAACGCGGTGAACCTACTACGATTCCCGAAGACCCGAAGCTTTCCCGACTCCCGTTCCGGGATTGTTTAAAAAAAGCAGACGATATTTTAGTGTTTCTATTTTTGCCCTGAAGTAGCCGCTAGCGTCGCAAAACTATTTTTTGCTTGAGTATGACGTCTGCCTACGATTCGGATGAGGTAATGCAAGTGGAAGGTGATTGGTTGGGAGCTTACTTAGACCCCGCGAGCTTCTCATTTTACATGTTAACCAAAGCCAAAGCCTAGGATAAGTTGCTGACCTTCACTTTATGGTTTCTATACGCTTTTGCTATTATATTCTAAAGAAAAACAATAACAATAACAATTTCGTTCAACATTAACTGCAGTTTTCGATATCTTGGATGGTGAGTCTATTGGCAGTGTCGATCCTCTTGGCTTTGGCCACGCCCAAAAATGGCCGAGCCTTTGTCCTTATTTTTGTCGAAATGATCTGGAAGAATTTCGTAATTTTTTTCTTCGAACGTAAGTGGTATTATATATCCATCCATATTTGCAACTGGACTTGTTTTTGTGGTCACAGCGTACAACAGTGTCGAGAAAGCGATGACGTGGCGCGTTGCGGCCATGTCCTGGTTGATGGCGACCACATTCATTTTCTTCGAAATATCAGGCAATCTGAAGTCGGATTTTACAGAGGTAGAATACGATACGGTGGACACTATCGACCAACTCGTCAAACAGGATTTCAAAAATGTCTGGTTCTGGGATAATAGTGAGGAATTAAGTTCTTTGAGCAAAAAAGTAAGTGTAAAAATAAACAAATCGGTAATTACATAAATTCATTTGAGCACACCACTAATGTTTTGCTTATTAAAGCATTTTTTTACCGAATTTAAGCATAACGCGTGGTTGATATCAGTAAAAATAAATAGAAATAAAAAATGTGAAACACGAATCAAAACCGAGGGGGAAGACACTTGGGAACTCAGGTGTACAATATGACTTGAACTCAATGTACTGTCAAAGCTGAACTTTGAGTTCCGAAGGATTTGAACTCTATCAGAAGTCCATTAAATTAGCCTAGGAAGTGAACAATTACAATGGCTGGTATAGCGTACGTCTCTGCTGGGATAAAAACTCCTTCTAGCTCCATGGATAGGGAGTTAAATTTTTTCCCCTTTCCTAACACAGTTAGAAATCTCGAGCTCCTCTCTAGGAAGTCTTTCTTGACGTGAGCGTGGCGTGACTTCTTCAGCCCATGAACGCTGGATCTTTAAAGGGTAGATTGTTTGCTTTATAAAAAATTAAAAAAAGGAACGGTTGTTAAAGGGAGGGTGAAGTAGAAAATCAAGTGGTTTTTTTATCGGTTCTTCTACTAATTATAAAAATGCAGGGGGTTACGCGATTGGTCGGACGTCCTAATTTAAAATTATCCTTTAAATCTGAACCTTATTTGAATTTTAAAATCATTCGGAAGTATTTCCTGAATGTTTGGCTATGCAGACTGGTCTTGTAATTAGTAGAAGAATCGATAAAAAATCACTTGATTTCTACTTCACCCTCCCTTTAAATAGTTTTTTTCAATAGGTTTATGAAGAGTCATAAAAAAACTGAATGACCTTCACTGTTCCAAAATTCACATCCCCATCCCTTCTCCTATGCTAAAGAGAGGTCGGTTTTACAGTGGAAGGGGGCGTTTTCGGCCAATAGTTTTTTCTCTCTCGATAGGGCAAATTTTGGCGTACGAGTCGCACTTAAACCGGAGATCTGAGAAAAATTACCGCGAGGTGGCGAAGGTGTCGCCCTTCTTCAGTATTGCTACACAAGAGAGGGGAGTCCCAAACCCCGCTTTTGGTTACTTCCTAGGCTAATTTAATGGACTTTTGACTCTATGCACTGTTAAACCTGAACTCTTTTGAACTCAGGTGTACACATGATCTAGAGCGTCTGCCCCCTCGATCAAAACGTAGACGACGTGTGATTAAAGTTGCCTCCGAGGCTCGGAAAAAATATACAGACACTTCCCCCGCGGAATAGTAGCTTGAAGGTGAGAGGGATGGAATGGAACCCCCCATACCTATAACTTCGCCTCTGTACCCCCACAGAGCAGCATCCTCGGACTTTAGATAGTGTCGTAGACAGTCTGGAAAGTAGCACTTTCTCTGGTCCAAAACCAGTTTATTAATTGCTTGGACTAGTTTTTTAATTCAAAAAGTGGGGGTTACTGGTACTCAGGATCAGTCTATTAATTGCAAATCTATAAGAGAACAAAGGTGGGGACCAGTCCTGAGACCAGTTTATTATTCAGGACGCTAGGGGGTCACTGGTCCCGAGGACTAACTAGTTTAAAAAATGTCCTTATTTCCCAGACTGGTCGTAGAGTTCGAAATCGTATAGGACACGCCCTCAGTCTTAAAAATAGTTCTCATAGAAATACAATGGCGATACGAGGCAGCTCTTAACAATCACCAGCCGAAGGGTAGGTGCGTGCGCGAATTATGTACACTGTGTGTCACGTGCCTCGGAGGGGACTGGCAACGTCGGGTAGGTTACCTAGCTTCAAATATAAAGAGAAAAGGTTTTTGAAAATTAGGCAAAAAGAAACGAGAAGCGCTACAGCAAGATCCTCAGCGGCATTCCAGCCAGTTCAATACTCCCCCCAGGAAACGTGCTTTTGGGAGACGAATTCGCCAAGATCTTTGAAAATGAGGATGGAAACACGAAATTCATGGTTATTGGATCAATGAATATTCAATTTCTTCTGATTTCAAATGGACAAATGGGCAATAAAATGCAATACGCTAACAAGTACTACTTCTCGAAGCCCATAGACGAAAGCCTTTTGGTTTACCCTACTACCTCCAATTTTTCGCAATCAAAATTTATGGAGAAAGTTAACCTGATGTAAGATTGAAGAAACAAGTGAGGCGTTTGTGACATTTAACACTTCATCATTGCCGTTTCAGGGTAGAGTTACTGGCAGAAAATGACCTTTCATTCGGATTTTTCTACCAAGCACGATATTTAGTCAATCTGGTGCAATGGAAACAGCCAAAGGAAGGGTTTTCAACGATTTCCGTCAAAGAAATCGAAAGCCTATTTTCTGTGTACTTCGTGGGAATTGCAATTGCCCTGCTGGGTTTAATACTTGAAAATGCCACTTCTCTTCTTCTTTCGGTGAAGAAGTCGAGAAGCACGAAGAAAGCCTCAAAACGACGCTTCCGCAGAGTTACCACCAAATGTGTAACTCTTTCAGAAACAGCTTCACTTAACGAAATCCCAAAAACATCACGGTCTTATAAGAAACACAACTCTGTCAGCATGGATATGTATATGTACTAACGTATAATGGGTTCACATCTCTTACTTTACACAAGGCATTTCACTTGGGCGTCCATTCAGCACAAATATATGAATTGCAACCTCCTCTCCGTAGCATTGTGAGTCAGAAGGAAATCTGTAATTTTTCTCTCTGCGCATGGGCGAAATTTCAAGCCAACCACTCGAGAGAGACATAGTCCCTATCACCATCATCCTCGCTCTCACTTTAAGGCACAGTAGATTTACACAAGTTGAAGTAGATCATATTTTTAAATGAAACCTTGAGTAAAGGTTAAATTACATTTCGTCTTTCAATTGTAGGGACTATAGATTCTATAAGCAATTTCATAGCCAATTGCCCGAGCTCCAACTATTTAAAAAATTGAAGTATAGCCTACCTCACAACGCTAAGAAACGTCACAGCGCTACACTAGATCATACAAAATTATTAAGAATAATAAGTAAAGTTTATTATAGTCAAAATATTTGTATATATGATGTGACATACAAATTCTTTTGCTTAAAATGAAAATAAAGTTTAGTTCCATTATATTTTATTTTTATTAGTGTTTAAAGATAATGTCTTGGCATGAAGTTAGGTCGATTTAAAGGGAGGGTGAAGTGGAAAATAAAGTGGTTGTTTTATCGATTCATCTTCTAGTTATAAGACCAATCTGCATAGTGAAACAGTCAGTAATTGCCACCCATAGATTTTAAAATTCAAATTAGGTTCACATTTTAAGAATAACAAATAAGCACCTCCGATCAATCGCATAACGCCCTGCCTTTTCGTTAACAAAATTATCGTGGTACGCGCCATGCCCTCTCACGAGGAACTTTTATCAAATTTCGCGATAAATTTCATTCAACACGGAGCGTCACAACAGAATTCGGATTTTACAGAGGTAGAATACGACACCGTGGACACCATCGACCAACTCGTCAAACAGGATTTTCGCAACGTCTGGTTCTGGGAGGGGTCTGACGAATTAAGTTCTCTGATCAAAAAAGTAAGTGTAAAAATACACAAATCGGTAATTTCGTAAATTCATTTGAACTACTACTAATATTTTGAGAATTGAAGCATTTCTTTACCAAATTTAACCATAACGCAAGGTTGATATCAGCTAAATAAATAAAAATGACAAAATGTGAAACACGAATCAAAACCTAGAAGACGTGTGATTCGCGGAAAAAAATATTTACAGACCCCTCCCCCGCGGAAATCTAGGGCACTCGCGTATTAATACTTTGGCGAGCGGCAGGCCCCAACTAAATTACTTGCAAATGGGGGTCTGGTAAGATTGTCATCACTGACTTACCACAAGGCATTTCGATTACGCGCGCACTCAGCAGAAATATATGAATTGTAACTCCTCCCCATAGCCTTGTGAGTCAGAAGGAAATTTGTAATTTTTCTTTCTGTAGAAAGTGTAGATTCTTTGAAATGAATATAAAGTTTCATTGTAGTTTTCCGCGAAAAGTAAGAGCATTATTCATGGAACCTAAGCCTTGAACCAAATGGAGCAAAAATACCCTTTTACTTTCCAGTTACATTTTTGACAAATCGCTATAACTTCTTACCCGAATAACCAAGAGTTGAGAGATTAATAAACATGAATAACAAAAATTATGTTTACAAAATTCAACTCAAATTTGCTACGAAACGTTACAAAAAGCAGAAGGACAATTTAAGCCTCGTCTTGCTTAAGTTTCAGTGAAACTGACCCTAATTTTAAAAATTTTCGTTTTTTCATTTGTATGGACTAGATAGTTTAAAGGCAATTTCATTTCGAATTGCTTAAGCTTCAATTATTATTAAAAATCAAGATTATTAACAATAATGATAATAATTATAGTTAAATATAGTCAAAATATAGTCGAAATTTTTTAATATTTGTCGTAGTGTATAAATGCTTTTGCTTAAAATGAAAATAAAGCATAATTGGATGAAATTTTATTTTATTTTTAAACTGTTTAAACATAGTCTTATTTTATACCTTGGCATAAAAGTCGGGTCGATTTAACTAAGTTTAACCGCTTAACTCACGAATGTTTGTCCAAACGTAAAATGAAGGAAATTCAGTTATTATGAAAAAAGGTTCGAGAGCTATAATCTGGTAAAATTACGTGCTGCTTCCACCTATAGTCGCGTCTACTTCACTTATTTAAAGTGATTTACTCAGAAATGTTCCTTTCGTCCGCAATGCGGCAAGTTTTAAATTTTAAGTTACATAAACTTCGATAAAACTCATTAAGCACCGTTGCCGTGGCATTTAGTTGGGTCGATTTCAGACATAATAACGTCTTAGGTCACGATTGTTTCTTTAGTCTACAAAGAGGGAACTTAAGTGAATAGGGAGAAAAAGGCCTTTCAAAATAAAATTTTCATAACGTTTCTCTCGATTTGAGAAAAGCGCATAATGGTATGGTGCAAGGCGTAGTCTAGTGGAACGTGGAAGACATACAAGATTGGCTCCGACGTGTCCACTACTTGTCGTGCGATTCAAATTCCTTTGAGAGGCGCATAGGGATGTGAGTTAGTGCTAATTACTCCTAAGACCTCCATAATATTACTCGCATTAAGAAAGTAAGAAATTAACTTTGAGAGTATGGATAATAACTTTTCTTTTTCACGCGTTCTAAATTTAAATATATGGTAAAGCGTAAACGACTCTTACGGCTGATGTTCACGCGAATGCTACGAATCTAGTTTTTGAAAAACTCTTGTTAGTCTTTCAAATATGCCCAATGCCCTGAACATCGTGACACGTTTTATCTGTTCTGGTGAGCAATATTCCTAAACTCTTACACCCGTCTCAAAAATCATTCAGCATGAAGCATATACGGTTTGGAGTAGTCAAGGTAAGAGTTCAATGTTTGAAGTATGCTTCAACGCGATTCCGAACCTATAAATCGAGATTCTTAGTGACTGGGGCAATAACGTAGTTCTAAATTTTGTCTTTATCATAGGAGACTGTAGATTTTGAGATCGCCAACTATCTCTATACTTCCATAGTGAAGTTTTTTATTCAAAGATTTAACATTAGGTAAACATATCTATTGCACTTCATGTTAAGGTGTTGTATCAGCAATTTATATACTTTTTTCCAAGTGTCGATCTCGTGCCGGTATCTAAGGAACTTATACTTATGTTTCGAAGCCGGCGTGAGCTATCAAAGGTAATGTTCAGGATTTCAAACGTCAACGTGGCAGAAACTGCACGCGAAACATCACTTCCACAAACCCACAAACCAGTTGTTAGTATTAGCACGTAAATGCTATGAATAAGGTAGAAGTTGTCCGTGAGTGAGTAGCATTTTGAGATATGTTCATTGACAGAAGGAACTGACAGTAGGTCCGTCTTCACTGCATTGTTTTTCGAAACATAGTTCCTAAATTGATTTGCACCTGACAAAATTATCTGAAATCGCGACTTGATAGACACCAAATCTAGAAAGTTTTAAAGAGCGGCACCAGATACTTGCGGGAGCTCAAACGGCAGACTTACTTTTACTACTTGGAAAGCTACAGCAACCGCAAGCCTCTGATTTGTGCCCTTAATTTATACAGTTTTCAAAGGATCGAAGGTCATTTTGGTGTCCCTCATTTAAGTCACAAGAAATGTGATTGGGGCCTCACTCTTTAACACTTCCGCACTTCAGCTATAAAGCGCTACAAGAAAAAGACTTAACAATTAGTTTTCGTATAGAATTATACAGCTTTAAATGTTTTCAGGAAATAGACGTGATGTTTTTTCCTTCCCAAGTCGATACTTTGTATTCCCCGGAGATGAAATGGCGAATCTCGGCAGTTTATGACTCGGTGTCGACCTTTATACTCTCTTCAATCCCGAAAATGACCAAGAAACCATCTCTCTCTTTCCTCAACATGGAAGGACAAGTATTATCCGTAGACCTAAAATCCAAGGAAATACAATCACAATTTCTTTCAACATTATTTTTAGTTTTCGATATCTTGGGTAGTGTGTCTGATGGGAGTTTCCATCATCTTGGCTTTGACCACGCCCAAAAATGGCCGATCGTTCCTTATAACTTTTGTCGAAATGATCTGGAAGAATTTACTCCTCTTTTTCTTCGAACGTAAGCATATTTCGAATTTAAATGGTGTAATAAATCCATACTTGAAATTGGACTTGAAATTCTGGTCACAGCGTACAGCCGTGTCGAGAAAGCGATCGCTTGGCGCGTGGCAGCCATGTCCTGGTTGATCGCGACCACTTTCATTTTCTTCGAAATATCAGGCAACCTTAAGTCGGATTTCACTGAGAAGGAATACGATACAGTGGACACCATCGACCAACTCGTCAAACAGGGTTTCAAAAATGCCTGGTTCTGGGACGGCTCTGACGAATTAGGATCTTTTCGCAAAAAAGTAAGTGCAGAAATACATCAACCGAACGGGAATTGAACACGAGCAGGTGAACATTGTCAAAAATGTTAGATAAAACCAACGTCGCGAATAGGGATAAGGTTGACTTCAACCGAAATTTTACATCCTTTGTAATTAATGTCATGCACTTGATCCATACGGGAAAAAAGCTTATGAATAAATTAAAATTCTTGTATTTTTGCTTCTAAAATTAATGAATGATTTAAACAGAACTATTAATCTCATATCTAGGCCAACGTGCCCATCCCAGAAACTTCGATACTCCCAATTGAATATGGGGTTATAGGAGACCAGTTCGTCGATGTCGCGAAAGACGTCGGTGACAAGAGAAAGTTCATGGTCGTTGGGACACTGATAATGCAATTTCTTCTGCTTGAAAATCAAGAAATGGAAAACAAAATACAATACTCGAACAAATACTACTTTTCGCCATCCATAGACAATACGCTTTTATGTTTTCCCGTTTCCTACAATTTCTCGCAATCAAAACTCATGAAGAAAGTCAACCTGATGTAAGACTAAAGAATCAGAGATACTTCTGTAATTGTGCAATTTGTAACACACAAATCATCATTTCAGGGCAGAGTTAATCGGAGAAAACGACCTAACATTCCATCACTTCTACAAAGCTCGATACTCTTTCGACCTCATCAAATGGAATCAGCCAGTGGACGATTTTTCACCGATATCCGTGAAGGAAATCGAAAGCCTTCTTTCTCTGTACTACATGGGAAACGTCATCGCGGTATTGGCTTTACTTCTTGAAAATGCCTTTTCGTTTCTGGTGAAAAAGTCGAGAACTTCACGAAAAGTCTCAAGACGACAACCCCATATAGTTAATCTCTACAATCTGTTTTATAGCCACTGAAGAGAAGTCAAAACTGCTGTTAACATTAAGGTCTTGCATGCCGAAAGCTATGAAACCGTTACTAAAAGGCAGACAGACATTTTAAGCTTGGTCTTTTCTGCTCTTTCTTAATATAATCACAGATTATATTTTTAAATGAAACCACGAGGAAAGGTTACATTACATTTCATTTTTCAATTGCAAGGACTATAGATTTTATAAGTAATTTCATCGCGAATTGCCCGAGCTTCAACTATTAAAAAACTTTAATTATACCTTACAACGTTAAGAAACGTCACGGAGCTACTCTAGATCATACAAAATTATTAACAATAATAAATGAAGTTTGTCAAGTCAAAGTATTTGAATATATGGTGTGACATATAAATGCTGTTGCTTAAAATAAAATGAAAATAAAGTTTAGTTCCTTAATATTTTATTTTTATTAGTGTTTAAACATAAAGCCTTGGCATGAACTTGGGTCGATTTATAGGGAGGTTGAAGTGGAAAATAAAGTGGTTTTTTATCGATTCTTCTTCTATTTTAAGGATAATTTTAAATAAGCTCCTCCTACCAATCGCGTAACGCCCAGCCTTTTCGTTAACAAAATTATCGTGGTACGCGCCATGTCTCGCGAAGAACTTTTATCAAATTTCGCGATAAATTTCATTCAACACGGAACGTGTCAAGAGAATTTTGTTAACGAGAAGGCAGGGCGTTACGCAATCGGTCGGAGATGCATATTTCAAATTATCCTTAAAATCTGAACCTAATTTGAATTTTAAATGAATTCGGAGATATTTCATGAATGTTTCACTATGCTGACTGGTCTCTTCACCCTCCATTTAAGTAAATTCAATTGCTAAACTCAGGCACGTTTCGCCAAACACAGAAGGTAGGAAATTCCGTTAAATATAAAACCTTAAACGTGCGAGAACTATAATTTGGTATAATTAAGAAGCGCTTCCGCATATAGTTGGGCAAGTTTTATTGTTACTAAGAAATATTTCTTCAGTGAGTTTCGTCCGTAATGCGGCAAGTAAGTCATAACTACCTTTAAATACACAAAAATGTCTGAACGTAATTATAAACGTCGAGAAAACTTATAAACCATGGTTGTTTTAACTTTTAGTTGGGTCGATTTAAGTAAGTTGACCTGCTAAACTCACGCGTGTTTCTCCAAAGACAAAATGAAGAAAATAAGTTAATAAGACCTTATGTGTGCGAGAGTAAAATTACGCCCACTTCGGCCAGGAGTACATAGATTTCTTCTACTTGCAATCTTCAAGAAATACTTCTCTGAGCCTTCCTGCTTCAATAAAAGGGGACAGTGTTGAAACCATCAACCATGACGTCATGGATGACGTAATTGAACTTAGAAACCACGTGATATTGATGTAGCGACGAGACTCCCCGAGCTAGGAGCGTCGAAGCTGAGTGTAAACAAGTTCTCTTTTCGTGTTCTGAACGATGGAAACTTGTCTTCTATATTTCATTAGCCAATGAAACCCGAAGAAGGAGGAGCGGACGGATTAACAGAATTTTAAGCCCCCTTACTTTAAATCATATATTGAAATGGGGTCTATGGTCACTGAAAGATTCCAAGTGGAAGAAATCTTTGTATTCCTTCGAAACTTCATTAAACGCAGTGGCCTTGGCAATTACTTGGGTCGATTGCACCTAAAATAACTTCTTAGGCTACACCGCGGGAACTGAAGCGCATACCAACCGAATCGCCACAAAGTCTTTCGGAATAATCGGTTTTAAAACTAACATAGTAAAAGGAGAGCGTAATAGCTAGGATATAAAATTTCAGAATGAAATTTCCGACAAGTTTTTTCTCGCATTGGTAAACACGTGGCAAGGCTTAGTCAAATGCCTCGTGAAAGACTTATAAGAAGACCTGATCAGATCCGACGTGTTGTCGACTGCAATTCAAATTAAGACTTAGGATGCGAGTTAGTGCTAATAACCTTTACATCCTCTATAATATTACTCTAATTTACGGACGTTGTAGGTCTATATCAACTTTGTTCTACGTCTTCTCCTAATCGTATTTTGCAAACCAGTCAACATGAGTGATATACGAGTTGGAATAATTGAGGTAAGAATATTTCGACAACTACCTTTCAAGTTTCCCCCCCCCCTCCAAACGCGGATTTCGACAAGTTTCAACCCTAAGGACTCAAATCCTTTACCATTTGTTAAAAATTACCATTTTCCTTTTGTAAGGAAACCACGGCATTCGATATCTGCCACAAACTCTACTCTTCAATACAGGAGTTTTTCAGCAAAAGGTTTAACGTGAGGTGCATATCTGACACGCTTTTTCTTAACGCAATAATAAATGTTAACTTTTTTTAAAGCCTCGAACTTGTGTACATAACTTTGGAAAAGGGTAATGCGATTAGGGACCTGGGATATTTACCAGAGGTATTTTAAAAATTATAACTTTTTAAAATTTGATCAAGAAATACTAACGTAATATGAATTCCTAAATTTGCCCAAGAACGGTGGCTCTAAATTAAGTCGGAAGTAGCTAGTAGAATCCTGATTGGTGGGTTTGAAATTTCACCCATGGGCAAATTTAAAAATAAGAATTGCCCCTCTCAAGTCATATTTTTCCCCCTGCTGAAAGGGTGTCTACGTGAAATGGTATGGGGGTAACGTAACAGATGTGAATATATAAAACGTTAGTATTTAAACAAACCAATGGTTGAACATCCTATTTTACTTTCCAATCCCCAATCAAAAGCCTGGTTCTTCAACTTTTTACATGAAAGTTATATAAGGTTTGTATCTTTGTGGCAGGAAATTGACGTGCTGTTTTTTCCTGTACAAGTCAGTAATTTCTTCGCTAATGAGATGAAAGCGGGAATGACGAGCATTTATGATTCGGTTTCGACCTTTATCGTCTCTTCAGTCCCGAAAATGACCAAGAAACCATCTCTGTCTTTCCTCAACATGGAAGGACAAGTAACATGAACTTGCTCAGTATATTAAAAAATAAAGACAATAACAATTTCGTTCAACATTAACTGCAGTTCTCGATATCTTGGATGGCGAGTCTACTGGCAGTGTCGATCCTCTTGGCTTTGGCCACACCCAAAAATGGCCGAGCGTTTGTAATTATTTTCGTCGAAATGATATGGAAGAATTTCCTAATTTTTTTCTACGAACGTAAGCGCCTTTCAAATTAAATGGTGTAACAAATTCATACTTGAAACACACCTCGTATTTGTGGTCACAGCGTACAACCGTGTTGAGAAAGCGATCACGTGGCGACTGGCAGTCATGTCCTGGTTGATCGCGACCACTTTCATTTTCTTCGAAATATCAGGAAACCTGAAGTCGGATTTTACAGAGGTAGAATACGACACCGTGGACACCATCGACCAACTCGTCAAACAGGATTTTCGCAACGTCTGGTTCTGGGAGGGGTCTGACGAATTAAGTTCTCTGATCAAAAAAGTAAGTGTAAAAATACACAAATCGGTAATTTCGTAAATTCATTTGAACTACTACTAATATTTTGAGTATTGAAGCATATCTTTACCGAATCTAACCATAACGCATAGTTGGTATCAGCTAAATAGAAATAAAAAAATGTGAAACACGAATCAAAACGCTGGCGACGTGTGATTCGCGGAAAAAAAATATTTACAGACCCCTGCCCCGCGGAAATCTAGGGCACTCGCGTATTAATACTTTGGCGAGCGGCAGGCCCCAACTAAATTACTTGCAAATGGGGGTCTGGTAAAAACATATTTCACGGGATAAAGGGTTCTTCTGTTTCGTGCCTCGGAGGTGGAAAGGGGAACGTCTGATAGGGGTACCTAGTTTCTAAAATAATGAGAAATGGTGTTTGAATTTTTAGGCCAAAACAAACGAGAAGCACTACAGTAAGATACTCAGCGGCATTCCAAAAAGTTCAATTCTCTCGCCAGAAAACATGCTTTTGGGAGACCAGCTGGTCAAGATGGTCAAAAATGAGGATGGCAACACGAAATTCATGATCATTGGGTCGATGAATATTCAATTTCTTCTGATTTCAAATGGACAAATGGAAATTAAAATGCAATACGCTAACCAGTACTTCTTCTCGAAACCCATAGACGATAGCTTTTTGGTTTACCCCACTACGTTCAATTTTTCACAATCAATATTTATGGAGAAAGTCAACCTGATGTGAGATTGAAGAAACAAAGTGAGGCGTTTGTGACATTTAACACTTCATCATTTCCGTTTCAGGGTAGAGTTACTGGCAGAAAATGACCTCTCATTCGGATTTTTCTACCAAGCACGATATTTAGTCAATCTGGTGCAATGGAAACGGCCAAAGGAAGGGTTTTCAACGATTTCCTTTAATGAAATCGAAAGCCTATTTTCTGTGTACTTCGTGGGAATCGTGTTTGCCTTATTGGTTTTAATACTTGAAAATGTCCCGTCTCGCCTTCTTACTGTGAAGAATTTGAGAAGCACGAAAAAGGCCTCAAAACGACGCTTCCGCGGAGTTACCACCAAACATTTAATTCCATCAGAAACAGCTTCACTTAACGAAATCCCAATAACATCACGGTCTTATAAGAAACACAACTCTGTCAGCATGGATATGTATATGTACTAACGTATTATGGGTTCACATCTCTCAAGTTGTACAAAGTATTTCGTTAACGCACACGAACAGAAGAAATATATGAATTGTAACTCTTGCCTTGTGAGTCAGAAGGAAATTTGCAGTTTTTCTCTCTGCGCATGGCCGAAATTTCAAACCCACCACTCGAGATTCCAAATGCCATAAAAATGCCTTTTTACTTTACCGGTAACAATTTGGACAAATCGCTACAATTTCCTTCTCTCCAGAATAACTAAGAGCTAGGAGAACAATAAATATGAATATCAAAAATTATGTTTACAAAAGTCCACTCAAATTTGCTATGAGACGTAACAAAAAGGCAGACGGACAATTTAAGCCGCGTCTTTCTTAAGTTTCAGTTGAAACTGACCCTATTTTTAAATGACACCATATACATCACATTTTAGTTTTTTCATTAGTATGGTAACGCGACTTGTTAGTTTAAACGTCATTTCATTTCGAATTGCTCGAGCTTCAATTATTAGAACCTCAATAGCGCTACTAATAAATCATAAAAAATCAAGATTATTAACAATAATGATAATAAGTATAGTTTACTATAGTCAAAATATGTTAATATATGACGTAGTATATAAATGTTTTTGCTTATAATGATAATAAAGTGTAATTGGATGAAATTTTCTTTTTTTTTGTAAGTGTTGCAACACAGTCTTATTTTATACCTTGGCATTAAGTCGGGTCGATTTAAGTTAGCTCTTAACTCACGCGTGTTTTTTCAAGCGGAAAATAAAGAAAATTTAGTTCATATGAAAAAAATTACGAAAGCTATAATCTGGTATAATTACGAGCCGCTTTCCCCTACAGTCGCGACTATTTCACTTATATTAAGTGCTTTACACAGAAATGTTCCTTTCTTCCACAATGCGGCAAGTAAGTAAACAAATTTTACCTTACATAAGTTTCGATAAAACTACTTTAGGCGCGGTTGCCTTGGTCGATTTCAGCTAAATGAACGTCTTGGGTCACGATTCTTTTTTAAGGCTAAAAATCGGAAACTTTAGTGAACACCACTACAACCGCCTTAAGAATAATTGCGTTGCAAACATTGTGAACGGAAAACGTTGCATAATAGGGAGGAAACCGCCTTTTCAGGTAAAAATCCCCATACGTTTCCTCACGATTTTAGAGTAGCGCCAGATCTATCCCTGGTAGCGCATAATGGTAGGGGGCAAGGCTTAGTCATGTGCAACGTGGAAGACATTGGCTCCGACTAGACCACTACTTTTCCGAGCGATTCAAATTAAGAATTCTCCTTCGAGAAGCGCTTCGGGATGCGAGGTAGTACTAATTACTTCTAAAACCTCAATACTATTACTCGCATTAATAAATATATCTGGTGGAAAGTAACGATAATGAACTTTGAGAGAAAAGGTAGTATTTTTTGTGTGTCGAGCGTTTTAAATTTAAAGATATAGTAAAGCGTTCTTTTCGCTATATTTACGTCTTCTACGGCTGTTGTTGGCACGAATGGCAGGAATTTTGTGCTGGGAAAGCTCCTGTTGGGCTTTGAAATACGCCCGTGTCACGTTTTATCTGTTCTACATTCATATACCCGTTTTATTTAGTGTAATTCAAAGATCTCTCAGCATGAAGGATATTCAGGTTGGAGTTATCGAGGTAAGAGGATGTAGTCGATGTTTGAAGCATCTTAAAACTCGATTCCGTACCTATAAATCGAGATACTTCGTGACAGATTAACGTTGTTCTAAATTTTGTCTTTCTCGTAGGAAACTCAGGAATTTGAGATCGGAAAAAATCTCTACGCTTCGGTTGAAACGTTTTTCAGTAAAAGATTTAACATTAGGTAAACATTTACTACACGTCATCTTTAAAGTCTTGTATGATCAAATAACATATTTTACTCGAAGCATCGATATCGTGCCCGTACCTGTAAAGGTTTTAAATACGTTTCGAAACCGGAGTGAGCTATCAAAGGTAATGATCATAATTTCAAACGTCAACGTAGCAGAAATATCACTTTCACAAACCAGTTGTTAATATTAGCACACGTATTCATTAAATAAGGCAGGAGTTGTCAGTGAGCGAGTAGCATTTTGATATATATTCATCGCCAGATAGAACTAACAGCGGGTCCCGTGTTCATTGCATGGTTTTTCGAAACATGGTTCCTAAATTGATTTGCATCTGACAAAATTATCTGATATTGCGACTTGATAGAAATCAATTCTAGATAAAAGTTTTAAAGAGCGGCACCAGATACTTGCGGGAGCTCAAACGGCAGACTTGCTTTTACTACTTGGAAAGCTACAGCACCCGCAAGCCTCTGGTTCAGCCCTTAGATTATACAGTTTTCAAAGGATCGAAGGTCATTTTTGTTCCCCCTTACTTGAATCAATCCAAAAAGCATCTGGACTTTAGTTATGAAGCGCTATAACAAAAAGACTTAACATTTAGTTTAGCTTTAAATTGTACAGAAAATAATGTTGGAATAATTTTTCCAGGATATAGACGTGATGTTTTATCCTATCCAAGTCGAAACTGTGTATTCCCCGGAGATGAAATGCCGAATCACGGCCGTTTGCGATTCAGCGTCAACTTTCATACTCTCTTCAATCCCGAAAATGACCAAGAAACCATCTCTCTCATTCCTCAACATGGAAGGACAAGTAACATGAACTTAATCCGTTTAATACAATCAATAAAAATTTCGTTCAACATTAACTTCAGTTCTCGATATCTTGGGTGGTGAGTCTGTTGGCAGTTTCCATCATCTTGGCTTTGGCCACGGCCAAAAATGGGCGTGCATTCGTCGTGACTTTTTTCGAAATGATCTGGAAGAATTTACTCCTCTTTTTCTTCGAACGTAAGCTTCTCCGAATTTAAATGGTGTAATAAATCCATATTTTAAATTCGACTTGGAATTCTGGTCACAGCGTACAACCGTGTTGAGAAAGGGATCGCGTGGCGTGTGGCAGCCATGTCCTGGTTGATCGCGACCACTTTCATTTACTTCGAAATATCAGGCAACCTGAAGTCGGATTTCACCGAGAAGGACTACGATACTGTGGACACCGTCGACCAACTCGTGAAAAAGGGTTTCAAAAATGTCTGGTTGTGGGAAGTGCAGAAATACATCAACCGAACGGTAATTGAACACGAGCAAGCGAACATTGTCAGAAATGTTATATAAAACCAAGTCCTTCATAGTGGTATAGGGTTGACTTCAACCGAACTTTTACATCCTTTTTAATTACACTCACTCGATTCATACGAAAAAAAGATAACGAATAAATTGAAATTCATGTATTTATGCTTCTAAAACTAATGGATGATTTCAAAAGAACTAGAAAATTCATTTCTAGGTCAACGTCTCCATCCCAGAGAGCTCAATAATTGCGGTTGAGAACGGGGTTTTTGGAGAAGAGTTCGTCAACGTCGCGCAAGACGTCGGTGACAACAGAAAGTTCATGGTCGTTGGGACACTGATAATGCAATATCTTCTGCTTGAAAATCAACACATGGAAAATAAAATAGAATATGCGAACAAATACTACTTTTCGCCGTCCATAGAAAAAACGCTTTTGGGTTTTGCTGTTTCCTACAATTTCTCGCAATCAAAGTTTATGGAGAAATTCAACCTGATGTAAGACTAAAGAAACGAAGATGATTCTGTAATAGTGTAATTTGTAACACACAAATCATCATTTCAGGGCAGAGTTAGTCGTAGAAAACGACCTCTTTTTCCTTCACTTCTACCATAGCCCACTTGATCACGCTGGCTGCACGCGCTATAGAAGCCCGCTCAATCGACCCTAAAAATGAGAATAACATAGGTTCGGTCTAAAATTCAAACCCGTCTGGTTTTAACATGGGTCTCTATGGGAGGGGACCAGTTTTTTCAACGTTTTTGACAATATTAGTGCATCTACTGGTTCAAATCTCTTGAATTTTTAATGAGACGTGTATTGAAAGGTTTGATATTATCCTGTAAAATTTAAAGTCTTCAGCTATAATAGTTTTTTTTATAAAAAACAAGTTGGGAAAACCAAAATATTACCTCTCCGAGTCAAGAGAAGGACTACCTACAAACTTATTTACCCAGTTATGGAAATGTTTCTTTTTTTTTATGAACAAATACTGAAGTTAAAATTTATGAAATATTAAAGCAGTATACAAAGCATAGCAAATATACTGTAAATCAGACGACATTTTACATCCAATAAGGATATACTTGTACACATTAAAATCATCCGATGGGGGAAAAACCGGAAATGAAGAGATAAAACTTTGGAGGGATATTACCTTTACGTATTTGTAAAGGCCCAATTTGCTACTCCTCAACTGTATACCCTCTATGTTCAAAGCCATATTCACAACAGGGTTGCCATGTAAACACTATCCTCTCCTTTCACCTCAACAATTTTCTTAGTTTGTCAACATGACGATTAAAGTTACATAACACCAAAGCTAATTTGTGGCTACACACACTGAAGGTAAATGCGCACCATAAAAAGCATGAACACACGAAGCTATAATCCGATTACGATCAGACCTTTCACTGATCTGGGCTGCGTTCAGCAGAGCTCACCAAAAAAGACAGCGGATTTTGGAAAACGTTTTCTGGTGAGATCTGTCGTCATAGCTTTTCTCCGGTCATCGGTCTTTTAAAAATGAAGCTAGCGCAATAAAGCGTGCAAGGTACAAAGGCTTAACAAAAATTGTATGATAACATATTTATGGAGATAGATAAGAACAACTTTTATAATTAAACATAGAAACTAACATGTCTCTTAAACTTCTCGCCGCTCTCGCGTGATCAACTTGTTTCACGCCAATTAAATAGCTATAGTCCCATCAGAATCAGCAAGAGCTATTTGTATTAATTCCTCCATGCTTTTTCGCCAAGCTGAGAACTACGCGTTTTACGTCACGTTATCCAAAAACCCGACTATTTTCCTTGAAGACCGCGCTGGCTCACTGAGCACCGTGACGTCAAAATTCAATAACAAAATCCCGTTCTGGATGACACTGCTAACAGCGCCTGACAGCGCTGAGCTCTGCTGAACGCGGCCCAGATTTCCACCATGATTATAAAGTCTAAGCCTAATTATTTAAAAGTGTATTTAACTTTCGGCTCACTCTGAACCGTTAATGTCTCTGTATTACAGAAACGAAAACCAAACCCAAGCGTTTACTTTTTGGTTCACTAGGCCTAATGACAAATAAAAGTTCATTTGCCCAATATAGTTGCGTTCTTCTTGAAATCACTTTAGAAAGAATTATGCTATAAACAGATGTAGTATAGCTTAAGTAATATATAAACATCGATTTCAAATAATAATAATAAAAAATATTCTTGGGATATCAGAATGAAACAGAGCTTTATAGCTACAAAACCACTAAAGGCATCGAAATTACGAAAAATATTTCCATATATTAATAATATATTATGAGAAAACCAAATATTAAGGTTTTGTAGGATTTCTTTCCACAAAACAAAGCGAACTGCTAACGCGGTGCACTAACGGACGGACACACACAGACTAAAACATAGGCTGCTTTTTAACTCTTTCCGTTTTAATTTTGAGTTGAGAAACTAGATTATCTTAAATATTAAAATAAATATAATTAATATTAAATATTTTCTTCGTTAGTTGTTCGCCTTATAGAGCGTTACATCGCGTTGATAAAGAACAATTAGACATTCTTGAGAGACTTGACTAATTTTGGCGTTTGAAATGAAGCATACGCCGGTTGCATTACCTTACTCAAATAGGTAGTATATAAGGGTGTCGAACTACAGCTAAAAGCAAGAACAACCGCAATTGCGAAAACCTTTGGTGGACAACCCACCCTAGGGAGGCTAGACGTTTCTCGTAACCCTAGCTGATCGCCGCGAATGTCTTAAACCAAACGATGACTATGGAGTTAGAAGCCAATAAGACAGATTGGTGTCTATGTGGAATAGACGGAAGACCAGTAGATGGTGGTGTTTAGAAGCCAGTATGTACAGACTGGTGTCCAAGTGGGATGGACGAAGACCAGAAGATGGTGGTGATTAGAAGCCAGTATGTACAGACTGGTGTCCATGTGGGATGGACGAAGACCAAAAGATAGTGGAGATTAGAAGCCAGTATGTACAGACTGGTGTCCAAGTGGAATGGACGAAGACCCGAAGATGGTGGTGATTAGAAGCCAATGAATACAGACTGGTGTCCATGTGGGATGGACGAAGACCAAAAGATGGTGGTGATTAGAAGCCAGTAAGTACAGACTGGTGTCCGTGTGGGATGGACAAAGACGAGAAGATGGTGGTGTGAGAACTCAAGTAAAGGAGCCATTTCCGTGACTGTGAAAGCAGTTCGGAAATGGCGAACACGTTTGCTCCGATTTGGAAACTGCGAACGCGGTCACGTGGGTGTAACAACAGACAAACACACAGACAGACACACACACACGTCGAAATTAGAACCTCTCCGTGACATACGTCACTCGGAGAGGTAATAAAAGTCATCACATAGTAGAGAAATTGATAGTAGAGAAATCCTTCAATTTCTCTACTATGTGATGATTTTTATTTTTTATAAAAAAAACTATTATAGCTGAAGACTTTAAATTTTACAGGATAATATCAAACCTTTCAATACACGTCTCATTAAAAATTCAAGAGATTTGAACCAGTAGATGCACTAATATTGTCAAAAACGTTGAAAAAACTGGTCCCCTCCCATAGAGGCCCATGTTAAAACCAGACGGGTTTGAAAGTTTAGACCGAACCTATGTGACGCGCCGTATTCGCGAGTTAACATGTAAAAAAAATCGTTTGGACGGGCTTCTAGAGCGCGTGCAGCCAGCGTGAGTGATCAAGTGGGCTATGCTTCTACAAAGCGCGATACTCGATCGATCTCATCAAATGGAATCAGCCAGCTGACGATTTTTCAACGATATCCGTGAAGGAAATCGAAAGCCTTCTATCTCTGTACTACGTGGGAAACGTCATTGCGGTATTGGCTTTACTTCTGGAAATTGCATTGTCGCTTGTGATATCAGTGAAGAAATCGAGAACTGCAAGAAAACCCTCAAGACGACGTTCCCATAGAGTAAATCTATAATCTGTTTTACAGCCACTGAAGAGAAGTCAAAACTGTTAATATTAAGATTTTGCATGCTGAAAGCTTTGAAACCGTTACTAAATGGCAGACAGACAATTTAAGCCGGTTCTTTCTTAAAATAGTAAAATGACACCTTTTGGGACTAGAAACACGATATTATACCTTACGTTAAGAACCCTAATTGCGTTACTAATAAATAATTCAAAATCAAGATTATTAATAAATAAGTTAATAACAGTCAAAATAATTTATTATATGATGTAGCCTATAAATGCATTGGGTTGAAATTAAAATTAAGTTTAGTTGGATACAATTTTATTTTTTAAAATTGTTTAAACATTAAGTCCTACTTTTGTACCTTGGCATGAAGTCGGGTCGATTTAAATAACTAAAATGGGTAAACTCGCGACTGTTTCTCTAAACGCAAAACGAAAAACATTTAAGTCAATAAGACCTCAAATGTGCGAGAGCTATACCTTGCTATAATAACGAACCGCGTCGGCCAGATGTACATAGATTTCTTCTACTTAGAATATTTAATAAATAATTTTCGGAGCCTTTCTGCTTGAATAAAAGGGGAGGACGTGTTACGCATAATGCGTTTCAACCTAGAAACCACGGGATATTGACGTAGCTCTCGAGCTGCGCCGTGACTACCGCGACCTATGAACGTCGAACCCGAATGTAAAGAAGTTATTTTTAAGAGTTCTGAACGAGTAAACCACGGTTGTGCCATATACGTCAATAGCCAATGAAACGGGAGGAAGGAGGGGAAGGCGGTTTAACAAAGTTCTAAGGCCTTCCCCCTACCTTCAATCAGATATTAAAATGGGCTCTATGGCCTCTGAAATATTCCAAGTAGAAGAAATCAACGTATTCCACGGAAACTTCATTTAGCGCTGTAACCTTCTCATTTTGTTGGATCGATTTCGTCTAAAATAATTACTTGGGTCACGATAAATTCTTTAGGCTACAAAGCGGAAACTAAAGCGAACGCCAGTGTCTTTCGGAATAATCGGATTTAAAACTAACAGATAGTAGTGAATTGAGAGCGTAATACGTAGGACATCACCATTCAAAATAAAATTTCCCTTAAGTTTTCTCTCGTATTGATAAAAGCAAGTAATTGTGTGTGTGTGTGTGTGTGTCAAGGCAAGGTCAAATGCCTCATAAAAGACATGAACGGCTCCGACGTGTCGACTGCTTTTCAAGCAATTCAAATTAAGACTTAGGGATGCGAGTTAGTGCTGATAACTTCTAAAGCCTCTATAATATTACTTCAATTAATTTACGGACGTTGTATATCAACTTCTACGTCTTCTCCTAATCGTATTTTGGAAATTAGTCAACATGAGTGACGCACGAGTGGGAATAATTGAGGTAAGAATATTTTTTCCAACTAGCTTTCAAGATTCCACTACTTCAAAACGCGGATGAAAATCCTTCACCATTTGTTAAAAATAACCATTTTCCTTTTGTAAGGAAACCAGAAATTTTGAGATTTGCGAAAAACTCTACTCTTCCCTAGAGGAGTTTTTCAGAAAAAGGTTTAACCTCAGGTGCATATCTGACACGCTTTTTCTTAACACAATAATAAATGTTAACTTTTTTTCAAGCGTCGAACTGGTGTCCATAAGTTTGGAAGAGGGTAATGAGATTAGGAACCAGGGATATTTACCAGAGGTATTTTAAATAATTAGAGTTTTGAAGATTAGATGTAGAAACACTAACGTCATATCAGAAGTATATTAAATTAGCCTAGGCTAATTTAATGGACTTCTGGATATATGGATTCAAAATTTGGCCCAAGAACGGATGCGAGGTGGCAATAAATGAAGTTGGAAGTAGCTAGTGTGGGGAAAGGAGTTATAGCTCAATCGAGAATCCTGAATGGTGGGTTTGAATTTTCACCCATGCGCAGAGGGAATAATTAAGAACTTCTCTCTCAGTCAAAAGGTTAGGAGGTAGCAAATAATATTTTTCTCCCTGCTTGGGGAACGTTAGAGATGGGAATCTATAAAACGTTAGTATTTATACAAATCAATGGTTGAACATCCTATTTTACTACGCAATTTTAAATTAAAAGGATAGTCCTTGAACCTTTTACACAAAATAAATATGGGGTTTGTATCTTTTCGGCAGAAAATAGACGTGCTGTTTTATCTTACACAAATCAATAATTTCTTTACTCCCGAGATGAAATCGGGAATGACGAGCGTTTATACTTCCATATCAACCTTTATCATCTCTTCAATCCCGAAAATGTCCAAGAAACCATCTCTGTCTTTCCTGAACATGGAAGGACAAGTAACATGAACTAACTCCATATACTCTAAAGAAAGACAATAACAATTTTTTCGACATTAACTGTAGTTTTCGATATATTGGATGGTGAGTCTATTGGCAGTGTCGATGCTCTTGGCTTTAGCCACGCCCAAAAATCAAAATGGCCGACCGTTCGCCCTAACGTTAGTCGAAATGATCTGGAAGAATTTCCTCCTTTTTTTCTACGAACGTAAGTGCTTTACATTTCAAGTGACGCAGTATTTTGTTCTCGAAAATCGACCCGTATTTGTGGTCACAGCGTACAACCGTGTCGAGAAAGCGATCGCGTGGCGAGTGGGCGCCATGTCCTGGTTGATCGCGACCACTTTCATTTTCTTCGAAATATCAGGCAACCTGAAGTCGGATTTCACCGAGAAGGACTACAATACTGTGGACACGATTGACAAACTCGTCAAACAAGATTTTCACAACGTTTGGTTCTGGGATGGCACTGACGAATTAAGTTCTCTGATCAAAAAAGTAAGTGTAAAAATACACCAATCGAATTTACCGAATTTAACCATAATGTAAGATTGATATCTGCTAAAATAAATAAAAGTGACAAGACGTGAAACAAGAATTAAAACGTAGGCGACGTGTGATTCGCGAAAAAAATATTTACAGACCCCTCCCCCTCGGAATTCTAGAGCACTCGCGTATTAATACTGCCGCTAGCGCCAGGCCTCAACCAAATTACTTGATAATGGGGTCTGGTAAAAACATATTTCACGAAATTAAGCGTTCCTCTGTCACGTGCCCCGGACGGGGCGGGGAACGTCTGGTAGGTTTCCTAGTTTCAAAGATAATGAAAAATGGTGTTTGAATTTTTAGGCCAAAACAAACGAGAAGCGCTACAGTAAGATACTCAGCGGCATTCCAAAAAGTTCAATTCTCCCGCCAGAAAACATGCTTTTGGGAGACCAGCTCGCGAACATCGTCAAAAATGGAGACGGCAACACGAAATTCATGGTCATTGGGTCAATGAATATTCAATTTGTTCTAATTTCAAATGCACAAATGGATAACAAAATGCAGTACGCTAACCAGTACTACTTCTCGAAGCCCATAGACGAAAGCCTTTTGGTTTACCCCACTTCGGCCAATTTTTCAAAATCAAAATTCATGGAGAACGCCAACCTGATGTAAGATTGAAGAAACAAAGTGAGGCGTTTGTCACATTTAACGCTTTGTCAATGTCCTTTCAGGGTAGAGTTACTGGCCGAACATGACATCGCATTCGGGTATTTCTACCAAGCACGATATGCAGTCAATCTGGTGCAATGGAAACGACCAATGGAAGAGTTTTCAACTATTTCCGTCAATGAAATCGAAAGCGTGTTTTCTGTGTACTTCGTGGGAATCGCGTTTGCCTTATTGGCTTTAATTCTTGAAAATGTGACTTCTCTTCTTCTTTCTGTGTCGAAGTCGAAGTCGAGAAGCACGAAGAGAGCCTCAAAACGACGCTTCACGGAGTTACCACCAAACTTATAATTCCTTCAGACAGAGCTTCGCTTAACGACATTCCAATAACATCACAGTCTTATATGGAACACACCTCTGTCAGCATGGATATGAAGATGAACTAACGTATTATGGGTTTCCATCTCTTACGTTACACAAATTTTTCTCTTGGGCGCATCGGCGAAATTTCAAACCCACAACTCTGGATATAGTTCGTTTTTCCAACGTGAAGGCAAGGTTGATGTGGCAATATGCGAGACCTAAGAGAAATAGTCGAATAACTGTGGAACAGCTCAGGTCCGGTAGGACGCTTGAAAATGGGGAAGGAATACTAAGAAAAATCGCGGGCCGTACGGTTGCGCATATATTTCCCCATCATCCTCGCTCTCACTTGAAAGTACAGTAGATCTATACCTAACAGAATTTTTAAAACTATTTTGCACTTGTCCTTTTAATAGTTTTCACTTCGATATAGATTCTTTAAATGAATATAAATGGTTTCATTGTAATTTTTCCATTCAATAAAATGTCGACAAAGCTTGGATTGCGTCCATTAGGCTAAAAAAACCAATACGATTATTACTCATGGAACCTAAGACTTTGGCCCAAAAGACATAAAAGTGCTTAGTTTTTTTTTTTTTTTGACAAACCATTATAATTTCTTACTCTCCCAAATAACAAAGAGTTAAGAGAGCAATAAATATGAATAATACCAATTATGTTTTACAACATTCGAGAGAAAAAACTCAATAGTTCTCGGCTCAGCTTGATGCTTTGTGTGGCTCAAAAAAATACTATACACGTTTCGAGTTCTATACATTCTCCTATTTCCAAGCAACCAATGAAAAAAGGTACAATTTCTGACTTCACGAGGGTAAACAAACTAGTCAGTATTTCGCGGTTAGTTTGAATTCAAAATATATAACGTAAATCTCTTGTTTTTAAACGTTTAAGTCGAATTTTTCGTGTCCCACAGAATTTTCTACCTAAAACTGATGCCTTTTAAAAGATAGAGAGTATCCCTTTAATATGACCTTAAAGGTACGTGAGCTATATCCGGTGAAATAGTCCGGTCTATTTCATTTATATAATGTTATTTACTCACGAATATTGCCTAAGTGAGTTCCGTCCGCAATGCGGCAAGGAAGTCATAACTACCTTTAACACTAAACACACAAAAATAAACGTAATTAAAAAAAAATAATGGGGACTCACCAAGCGCTGTCGACGGTAATTTAGTTGGATCGATTTCATCAAACATACACGTTAGGTCACGATCCTGCCTTAAGGCTACAAAACGCGAACTAAAGCGTATACCACCAGTAGCACCATTGGAATAATCGGTTTTTTAACTCAGTGAACGGAGTGTTCGGAAACACTGCGTTAATTAGGTAGTGAAACGCATTTTAAAATTTACCTTAAGTTTTCTCTCGCATCAAGAAAAGCACGTAGATTTATGTGGCAAGGCGTCGTAAACTGCTTCGCGAAAGACATGAACGTGTCCGATGTTTCGATTGCTTTTCAAGCAATTCAAATTAAGACTTAAGAGATGCGAGTTAGTGCTAATCCCTTCTATAAAGCCTCTATAATATTCCTTGAATTACGAAGGTTGTATATCACCCTCTTTTTCTACGTATTTTCCTAATCTAAGTTTGCAAATTAGTCAACATGAGTGATATACGAGTGGGAATAATTGAGGTAAGAATATTTCGACAACTACCTCTCAAGTTTCCATAATTTCAAAAAGCGTATTTCGACAAGTTTCAACACTAAAGAGCTTCCATTATTTACCATTTGTAAAAAATGAGCATTTTTCTTTTGTAAGGAAACCAAGGTTTTTGAGATCTGCGAGAAACTCTACTCTGCAATACAGGAGTTTTTCAGTAAAAGGTTTAACGTCAGGTGAATAAAAGTCACGCTTTCTCTTAACGTAATATTAAAAGTATACATTTTGAAGCGTCGAAATTGTGCCAATAAATATGGTTGAGGGTAATGCGATTTGGAACCGGGGATATTTACCAGAGGTATTTTAAAAATTGGATATTAGTACCAAGGAAATCTGGGAGAAATAGATGCTCTAACTCACCGCTCGAGATTTTTCCGAGTATTCTTCCTCTATATTCTAGCGTCCCACCGGACCTGAGCTGTTCCACAGTTAGCGCGCCTATTCCTCTCAAATTTCGCATCTTCCCGCCCTTCATACTTTTGAGTACAAAACCGTGCGCTTAGCGCTGCAAGCGAGGCCTCCATCTAGGGTTTGTATGAATAACCATGGTTGAACAGCCTATCCCCAATCAAAAGCCTGGTTCTTCAACTTTTTTACATGGAAGTTATATAAAGGTTGTACCCTTTCGGCAGGAAATGGACCTCCTGTTTTTTCCAATGCAAGTCAATAATTTCTTTACTCCCGAGATGAAATCGGGAATGACGAGCGTCTATACTTCGGTATCAACCTTTATCATCTCTTCAATCCCGAAGATGACCAATAAACCATCTCTGTCTTTCCTCAACATGGAAGGAAAAGTAACATGAACTAACTCCATATGTTCCTAAAGAAAGACAATAACAATTTCTTTCAACATCACCTGCAGTTCTCGATATCTTGGATGGTGAGTCTATTGGCAGTGTCGATCCTCTTGGCTTTGGCCACGCCCAAAAATCAAAATGGCAGACCGTTCCTCCTAACGTTAGTCGAAATGATCTGGAATAATTTCCTCATTTTTTTCTACGAACGTAAGTGCTTTACATTACAAGTGACGCAGTATTTTGTTCTCGAAAATCGACCCCTCTTTGTTGTCACAGCGTACAACCGTGTTGAGAAAGCGATCGCTTGGCGCGTGGGGGCCATGTCCTGGTTGATCGCGACTACTTTCATTTTCTTCGAAATATCAGGCAAACTCAAGTCTGATTTCACCGAAAAGGACTACGATACCGTGGATACCATCGACCAACTCGTCAAACAGGATTTTCACAACGTCTGGTTCTGGGATGGCACAGATGAATTAACATCTTTGCGCAAAAAAGTAATTCCTTCCTTTTCTAAGTCTCTTATTACACCCGGGCAATGTCGGATAGCTCACCTAATTCCTTATATAAGGCTTTTTTTCACAATTAGGCCAAAACGAACAAGAACCGCTACAGTAAGATACTAAGCGGCATTCCAGAAAATTCAATTCTCCCGCCAGAAAACATGCCTTTCGGAAACGAGCTCGCGAACATCGTTAAAAATGAGGACGGGAACATGAAATTCATGGTTATTGGGTCAATGAATATTCAATTTGTTCTGATTTCAAATGAAAAAATGGAAAATAAAATGCAATACGCTAACAAATACTACTTCTCGAAGCCCGTAGATAAGAGCCTTTTGGTTTACGCAACTACGTCAAATTTTTCACGATCAAAGTTCATGGAGAAAGTAAACCTGATGTAAGATTGAAGAAACAAAGTGAGGCATTTGTCACTTTTAACGCTTCACATTGACGTTTCAGGGTAGAGTTACTGGCAGAAAATGACATCGCATTCGGATTTTTCTACCAAGCAAGATATTCAGTCAATCTGGTGCAATGGCAACGGCCAAAGGAAGAATTTTCAACCATTTCCTTCAATGAAGTCGAAAGTCTATTTTCTGTGTACTTCGTGGGAATCGCGTTTGCCTTATTGGTTTTAATACTTGAAAATGTCACCTCTCTTCTTCTTTCGGGGAAGAAGTCGAGAAGCACGAACAAAGGATCAAAACGACGCTTCCGCGGAGTTACCACCAAACTTATAATTCATTCACACAGAGCTTCGCTTAACGATATAACAATAACATCACGGTCTTATAAGAAACACAACTCTGTCAGCATGGATATGTACATGTACTAACCACTTATGGGTTCCCATATCCATCCACCGCTATCTTTTACCCACATTTTGTAGCCTCCCACCGTACCCGAGCTGTTACACAGATAGCGCGGCTACTTCTCTCAGATTCTGCATCCTCCCCCATTATTCTCCTTCTCACTTGATGGTTCAGTAGTCAGTAGATTTACACCTAACAGAAATAGTAAAATTAAATTGCACTTCACCCTTTAATCATTTTCATTTCGATATAGGTACTTTGAATGGTTTAAATAAATATAAATAGTTTCATTGTTATTTTGTCGTTCAAAGTAAGAGCTTTCCTATATTTAATTTGAAAAAAAAAGTCGTTAACGCTTGAATTGGAAAAAAAAGTACCATTATTATTCATGGAACCTAAGCCTTTGTCCCAAATGGCATAAGAGTGCGTTGTTTTTATACTTTACCAATAACAATTTTGACAAATTGCTATAATTTCTTATTCTCTCCAAGAGTTAAGAGAACAACAAACATGTCTTACCTTTGAACCTTAGCATGAAGTCGAGTCGATTTAAGTAAGTTCAGCTTCTTAACCCAAGCATGTTTCTTCAAGCGGAAAATAAGTTAATTAGAACTTAAGTGTGCGAGAGCTATAACCTGATAAAATTACGTCCGCTTCGACCACGAGAACATATACTTCCTCTACTTGGAATGATTAACATATACTTCTCTGAGTCTCTCTGCTTCAATAAAATGGGAGATGTAGAAACGTCACCCATGACGTCATGCATATGAACTTAGAAACCACATGCTATTGACGTAGCTAGCGACCTATGTGCGTCGAACTCAAGTTCTCTTTGCGTGTTCTGAACGGATCGACGGTTGTCAATAGGCAACGAAAAGCGAGGTAAGAGTGACCGGTTTTAATGAAGCCTTAAAGCCCTCCCCTTACCTTCAATAAGATAATAAAATGGGGTTTATGGTCGCTGAGAGATTCCAAGTGGAAGAAATCCATGTATTGCTCCGAAATTTCATTAAGCGTTGTCGCCTTAGCATTTAGCTGGGTCGATTTCAGACACAAAAACTCCTTAGGTCACGATTCCTTCATCAGACCACAAAGCGGGAACTAAAGCGCATAACACCAGAAGCGCCATAAAGTCTTTAGTAATTATCAGGTTTAAAACGTAGTGCTCCCTTACGTTTTCTCTCGTATTGAGGGAAATGCATAATGGTATGTGGCAAGGCCTAGTCGAAGGACTCCTGAAAGGCGTACAGGAAAACCTTATCGACTCCGAGGTGTCGACTGTTTGTCAAGCAATTGAAATTAAGACGTCTCCTTCGAGAGGCGGTTGGGGATACGAGTTAGTAATAATTACTTCGAAAACATCAATAATATTAATTTACGGACGTTGTTTATCAATTTTGCCTTACGTTTTTACGTAATCTAAATTTGAAAATTAGTCAACATGAGTGATATACGAGTAGGAATAGTTGAGGTAAGAATATTTCGACAACTACCTTTCAAGTTTCCACAACTTCAAAACACGTATTTCGACGAGTTTAAACACTAAATAACATATTTCCTTTTATAAGGAAACTAAGGCATTTGAGATCTGCGAGAAACTCTACTCGTCGATACCGGAGGGTTTCAGTAAACGGTTTAACCTGAGGTGAATATCAGTCACGCTTTCTCTTAACGCAATAGTAAATGTATTCTCTTTCGAAGCGTCGATATGGTGCCCATAACTTTCGAAGAAGCTAATAATAACATTTGGAACCGTGGATATTTATCTGAGGTATTTTAAAAATAAGATACGAGTACCAAGAATGATGGGGGCCAGACTTCCATAATGAATATGTATAAATACCTACGAAATATGGATTCCAATTTGTGAGGTGGTTCTAAATAGAGCAGCGTGTGGTTACTGGTTAGACTACGTGGCGAAAAGGAGGGAGCTCATGACTGGTATAGGTTTGAAATTTCGAAGAGAGAAAAAAATAGTAACTTCCCTTACCCACACAAGGTTGAGGGGGGGGGGGGGTTAACAAGTCATATTCTTCTCTCTCCTCAACCTGCATCTAAGCGAAATGCGTTGTGGAACACAAGAGATGGGAATCCATAATACGTTAGTATTTATAGATATCGATGGTTGAACAGCCTATTTTAGTACGAAATTCCCATTGAAAAGACTGGTACATCAGTTTTTATCAGTTAAAATATATGGGGTTTGTATCTTTTCGGCAGGAAATGGACGTGCTGTTTTTTCCTATGCAAGTCAATAATTTCTTTACACCCGAGATGAAATCGGGAATGACGAGCGTTTATACTTCGATATCAACCTTCATCGTCTCTTCAATCCCAAAAATGACCAAGAAACCATCTCTGTCTTTCCTCAACATGGAAGGACAAGTAACACGAACTTACTCCCTATATTCTAAAGAAAGACAATAACAATTTTTTTCAACATTAATTGCAGTTCTCGATATCTTGGATGGTGAGTCTAGTGGCAGTGTCGATCCTCTTGGCTTTGGCCACGCCCAAAAATCAAAATGGCCGACCGTTCGCCCTAACGTTAATCGAAATGATCTGGAAGAATTTCCTCCTTTTTTCTACGAACGTAAGTGGTTTACATTTCAAGTGACGCAATATTTTGTAATCGAAAACCGACTTGGAATTCTGGTCACAGCGTACAACCGTGTCGAGAAAGCGATCGCGTGGCGAGTGGGGGCCATGTCCTGGTTGATCGCGACTACTTTCATTTTCTTCGAAATATCAGGCAACCTGAAATCTGATTTCACCGAGAAGGACTACGATACTGTGGACACGATTGACAAACTCGTCAAACAGGATTTTCACAACGTCTGGTTCTGGGATGGCACTGACGAATTAACTTCTTTGCGCAAAAAAGTAATATACTTAAATGAAAGATTTAGGTAAAATGACATAATTTAAAAGTACGGCCTTTCTCTAAATATGCAAGTCACGTAAAAAACGTTACATATGAGCTAGAAGTGGTTGAGGGTGGGGAGTACGTTTTAGTTTTGTATGTGCTAATGTATTCATGTTTTATAACTCGCTAAGGTAATATTCGTGACATCGAAGGGTCAGGAGATGCTTTGAACGACAACTATAAATAAAAAACGGCAACCCAGCCTTTACACATAGTGCCCTTTCAGTATGAAATTGAATCTCTCATTCTAGGCACCTAGCCCGCATACCCCATGCCCCCTCGATAACCCAACACAAAATGGAAAATATTAAAAAATGATAAATGATCTCTTAATTCGGAATAATTAGCAATAAGCTACTAAACCAATGCCCTATTTTTAGTCTTCTATTACACCCGGCGTTACCTAATTCCTTGAATAATGAGAAGGATTTTTCGACAACTAGGCCAAAACAAACGAGAAGCGCTACAGTAAGATGCTCAGCGGCATCCCAGACAGTTCAATACTCCCGCTAGGAAACATGCTTTTGGGAGGAGAGTTCGCCAAGATCGTCAAAAATGAGGAAGGGAACACGAAATTCATGGTTATGGGTCCATGAATGTTCAATTTATTCTGATTTCAAATGTAGAAATGGGCAATAAAATGCAATACGCTAACCAGTACTACTTCTCGAAGCCCATAGACGAGAGCCTTTTGGTTTACCCCACTACGTCCAATTTTTCAAAATCAAAATTCATGGAGAAAGTTAACCTGATGTAAGATTAAAGATACTGTACAATGTGAGGCATTTGTCACTTAACGCTTCGTCATCGTCGTTTCAGGGTAGAGTTACTGGCAGAAAATGATCTCTCATTCGGATATTTCTACCAAGCACGATATGCAGTCAATCTGGTTCAATGGCAACGGCCAAAGGAGGAGTTTTCAACGATTTCCTTCAATGAAATCGAAAGTCTATTTTCTGTGTACTTCGTGGGAATGGCGTTTGCTTTATTGGTATTAATACTTGAAAATGTCACCTCCCTTCTTCCGGTGAAGAAGTCGAGAAGCACGAAAAAAGCCTCAAAACGACGCTTTCGCAGAGTTACAACGAAACATTTAATTCCATCAAAAGCAGCTTCACTTAACGAAATCCCAATAACATCACGGTCTTATAAGAAACACAACTCTGTTAGCATGGATATGTATAGTTACTAACGTATTATGGGTTCCCATCTGTTACGTCACACAAATTTTTCTCTTGGGCACATGGGCGAAATTTCAAACCCACCACTCGGGATATAGTTCGTTTTTCCAATGTGAAGTCAAGGATGATGAGGAAAGAAGCGAGATTTGAGAGAAATAGGCGCACTAACTGCGGAACAGCTCAGGTCCGGTGGGACGCTAGAAAATAGGGGGAGGAATACTAGAAAAATTGCGCCTATTTCTCCAAGATTTCGCATCTACCGCCCGCTTTTTTCCCCATTTTTGTAGCCTCCCACCGGACCTGAGCTGTTTCACAGACAGTGCGCCTACTTCTCTCAGATTCTGCTTCCTCCCCATCATCCTCCCTCTCACTTGAAGGAACAGTAGATTTACACGTTACAGAAATGGTAAAACTAATTTCCACTTCACCCTTATTTACTTTAGTTAAAATATTTGAATATATGATGTATCATATAAATACTCTCGTTTAAAATTAAAATAATGTTTAGTTGAATGATAATTCACTACTTTAAAAGTGTTTAAACATAAAAGTCTTACCTTAGTACCTTAGCAAGAAGTCTGGTCGATTTAAGTAAGTTCAACTTTATAACTCGAGCATGTTTCTTCAAGCAGAAAATAAGTTAATGAGACCTTAAGTGCACGAGAGCCATAATTTTGTAAAATTACGTCCACTTTGGCCTGGAGTACATAGATTTCTTCTACTTGGAATCGTTAAGAAATAATTTTCCGAGCCTCTCTACTTGTATAAAAGGGGAGGTGTAGAAACGTCACCCATGACGTCATGCATAATGTATTTGAATTTGGAAACCACATGATATTGACGTAGCTATCGGCCTGCGCCGCGACTCCAGCGACCTATCAGCGTCGTATCCGAATGTAAATAAGTTCCCATTGAATGTTCTGAACGAGTAAACCTAGGGTCCACGGTTGTGCCATATATGTCCTTCAATAATATATTGAAATGGGGTTTATGGCCGCTGAGAGATTCCAAGTGGAAGAAGTCTATATATTCCTCCGAAATTTCACTAAGCGTTGTCGCCTTAGCATTTAGCTGGGTCGATTTCAGGTACAAAAACGCCTTAGGTCACGATTCCTTCAGGCCACAATGCGGGGACTAAAGCGCATAACACCAGAAGCGCCATAAAGTCTTTAGAAATAATCAGGTTTAAAACGGAGAGCTCGGACACGTTGCGTTATAGGGAGTAAAACACTTTTTAAAATAATATTTCCCGTACGTTTTCTATCTTTTTGAGGTAAGTGCATAATGGTATGTGGCAAGGCCTAGTCGAAAGCCTCCTGAAAGTCGTACAGGAAGACCTTATCGACTCCGAGGTGTCGACTGTTTGTCAAGCAATTGATATTACGACGTCTCCTTCGAGAGGCGCTTAGGGATACGAGTTAGTAATAATTACTTCAAAACCTCTATAATATTACACAAGTTAAATTACCGACGTTGTATATCAATTTTGCTTTACGTTTTTATGTAATCTAAATTTGAAAATAAGTCAACATGAGTGATATACGAGTGGGAATAATTGAGGTAAGAAAATTTCGACAAGTGCACTAAAGAGCTTCGATTCTTAACCATTTGTTAAAAATGAACATTTTTCCATGTGTAAGGAAAGTAAGGCATTTGACATCAGCGATAAACTCTACTCTTCGATACCGGTGTTTTTCAGTAAAAGGTTTAACGTCAGGTGAATATCAGTCACGCTTTTTCTTAACTGAATAATAAATGTATACTTTATTGAAGCGTCGAGGTGGTCTCCATAAGTTTCGAAGAGGCTAAAAATAAGATTTGGAACCGGGGATATTTACCAGAGGTATTTTAAATATTAGATACGCGTACAAAGGATGATGGGGGTGGACACAAAATCTGAGAGAAAAAAGCGTGCTAACTTACCGCCCGCGATTTTTCCGAGTATTCTCCCCCCCCCCCAGTTTCTAGCGTCCCACCACACCTGAGTTCTTCCACAGTTAGCGCGCCTATTTCTCTCAGATTTTATCGTATTATGGATTCCCAATTTGGCCCAAGTAAGGTGCACCGATGTGAGGTGGCTCTGAAATAAGTCGAACATAGTTAGGTCACATGGCCAAATGGACAATTTCGCACTCCATCGAACGGTTGGGGGAGGATTTACCTAGTGGAACGCAAAAGATGGGAATCCTTAATACGTTAGCATTTAAACATATCATTGATTGAACAGCCTATTTTACTACGCAATTCCCAATGAAAAGCCCGGTCCTTCAGTTTTAACGTGTAAGAAATATGTGGTTTTTATCTTTTCGGCAGAAAATAGACGTGCTGTTTTTTCCTATGCAAGTCAATAATTTCTTTACTCCCGAGATGAAATCGGGTATGACGAGCGTTTATACTTCGGTGTCAACCTTTATCATCTCTTCAATCCCGAAAATGACCAAGAAACCATCTCTGTCTTTCCTCAGCATGGAAGGACAAGTAACGTGAACTTGCTCAGTATATTAAAAAAAAAGACAATAACAATATCTTTCAACATTCACTGCAGTTCTCGATAAGTTGGGCAGTGAGTCTATTGGCAGTTTCGATCATCTTGACTTTGGCCACGCCCAAAAATGGCCGATCGTTCCTCATGACTTTTGTCGAAATGATCTGGAAGAATTGCCTCCTCTTTTTCTATGAACGTAAGCTATTTCGTCTTCAAACGGTGTAATAAATCCATACTTGTAACGTGACTCGTATTTGTGGTCACAGCGTACGGCCGTGTTGAGAAAGCGATCGCTTGGCGCGTAGGGGCCATGTCCTGGCTGATCGCGACCACTTTCATTTTCTTCGAAATATCAGGCAACCTGAAGTCGGATTTCACCGAGATGGACTACGATACTGTGGACACGATTGACCATCTCGTCAAACAGGATTTTCACAACGTCTGGTTCTGGGATGGCACAGACGAATTAACTTCTTTGCGCAAAAAAGTAATTGAAGAAAGACACGTATCATTTAAGGAAAGGTTGAGGTAACATAACGTTATGCCTTAAAAGAACGGCCTTTTTCTAAATATAAAATGAAAAATATTAAACAATGATAAATGATCTCTTATTTTGAAATAATTAGCATTTAATTAGTTTTTAAACAACTGTTCCGCTACTGGTTTAGTGGTGTCTGCTAGCCCTGAGGTTACTCTTATGTGTCTACATAGACATGAACTCTTCTTTTTATTAGGTGTCTAAAGGCTCTTTCAGACGATCCAACTTTTTGACTCAGCTTGATGGGTAAACTCGAGTTGAATCAACTAGTTGGATCGTGTGAATAGACGCTGGATGAGTTGAGTCACCAAAAAAGTTGGCTAGGAAAAATTGGATCAGTGATCCAATTTTTGCTGACTCAACTTTTTAAGTTCATTTCTCCAGCCAATCAAATTGATATACAAAAAAAAAGCCTTTTTCGCGGGTTATTTCGTAAGTGCCAAGGTAGGTAGGTGGCGCTTAAAAGTTCGCTTTGGCGGTAAAAGTTTAGTCGTGTAAAAAGGAAGGATTTATTTCACTTTTCCTTTCAAAAGTTGGGCAAGTTGATACAACTTTTTGACCCATCGAGCTGAGTCAAAAAGCCTTTAATTACACCCAAAAATTGTCGGGTAGTTTACCTAATTCCTTATATAATGAGAAAGGTTTTTTTGGCAATTAGGCTAAAACAAACGAGAAGCGCTACAGTAAGATGCTCAGTGGCATTCCAGCCAGTTCAATACTCCCTCCAGAAAACATGCTTTTTGGGGACGAGCTCGCGAACATCGTCAAAGATGAAAACGGCAACACAAAATTCATGGTTATTGGGTCAATGAATATTCAATTTTTTCTGGTATCAAATGAAGAAATGGGAAATAAAATGCAGTACGCTAACAAGTACTACTTCTCAAAGCCCATGGACGAGAGCCTTTTGGTTTACCCCACTACGGCCAATTTTTCAAAATCGACGTTCATGGAGAACGTCAACCTGATGTAAGATTGAAGAAACGAAGTGAGGCATTTGTCACTTTTAACGCTTTGTCACGTCGTTTCAGGGTAGAGTTAATCGTAGAAAATGACCTCTCATTCGGATTTTTCAACCAAGCACGATATACAGTCAATCTGGTGCAATGGAAACAGCCAATGGAAGGGTTTTCAACTATTTCCGTCAATGAAATCGAAAGCCTATTTTCTGTGTATTTCGTGGGAATTGCAATTGCCCTACTGGCTTTAATTCTTGAAAAGGTCACTTTCCTCCTTATTTTGGTGAAGAAGTCGAGAAGCACGAAGAAAGCCTCAAAACGACGGTTCCGCGGAGTTATCACCAAATTTGTCATTCCTTCAGCATCAGCTTCACTTAACGATATCCCAAAAACAGCACGGTCTTATAAGAAACACAACTCTGTCAGCATGGATATGTTCATGTACTAACGTATTATGGGTTCCCATCTCTCACGTTTTACAAAGCATATGGCTTACGCTTCCGTTTAACAGAGAAAAATAAGACTTGTAAAAAAGCACAAACTCGTTTCCAAGAACGATCACGTGACAACGGCTTGCGCGTCGAAGTTGCGCGCCACTGCATGCGGTACCGGCCTCGTTTTCCTTACCTCCCTTCTTTCCAGAACCAGTCTCCCATTTTTCACACCCCAATTGCTAATACGCCCGTAAAACATTGAGTATCCCTTTGAAATGACCTTAAAAGTGCGAGAGCTCTAAGTGGTTATATTGCGAACCGCCTCTTTCTATAGTCGGGTCTATTTCATTTATATTTAAAATCTTTTCTCACGTATGTTCCTTTTCGCGATTATCGATCTCAATATGGCAAGTATGTCATAATTGTCTTCAGTACAGAAAAATATCTCAACTTAATTATTAAAGTCGCCTTGGCATTTAGTTGAATCGATTTCACTAAAAAGTAACGACTTAGGTCACGAGTCGTTCCTTGAGCTACAAAGCTGTAAATAATCAGGTTTAAAATAACATAGTTAATGGAGAACCTCGGAAACGGTACAACATCAGCTTTTAAGATAAAATTTTCCTTATGTTTTCTCTCGAATTGAGAAAAGTGCATTTTATGGTCTGTGGCAAGGCTTAGTCAAATGCCTCCTCTCAGACGTAGAACAACAACTTTTAAAATAAAATTTTCCTTATGTTTTCTGTCGTAATGAGAAAAGTGCATTATGGTATGTGGCAAGGCATAGTCAAACGCCTCCTGAAAGACCTAGCTGATCGGCTTCGATGTTTAGACTGCTTGTGAAGCAGTTTAAATGAAAAGTTCTCCTTCGAGACGAGCTTAGGATTGCGAGTTAGTTATAGTTTTTTTAAGCCTCTAGAATATTACTCACTTTACCTTATATAAGGCTCTAATATTCCGTAATTTACGGACTTTACATATCGACTTTGTTTTACGACTTTTGCTAATCGAACTTTGCAAATCGGTCAACATACGAGTGGGAATAATTGAGGTAAGAATATTCTGACTAATAATTTCGACAAGATTCAAGTTCCAACACGAATGATCTTGGATCCTTTGTGATTTGATAAAACAATATTTGGTTTGTCAAAGGAAACCAATTGAGGCTTTTGAGAACTACGAAAAAAGCGATTTGTTAAAATTGAATATTTTCTTTCTGAAAGCAAACCAAGACTTTTAAAATCTGCGAGAAACTCTACGCTTTGTCTAGTGGAGTTTTTCAGTAAAAGGTTTAACTTGAGGTTAATATCCGTCAGACTTTCTTTTAACTCAATAATAATTGCATTCTCTTTTGAAGCGTCGATCTGGTGTCCGTGCACAGCTTTGAAAGAGAGTAGTCAATTAGGAACCGGGGATATTTACCAAAGGTATTTTAAAAATTGGAAACAAATTTTTAAAATTAGATGTAGAAGTACTAACGTAATATAGTTCAGAACTAGAATTATTGATTTATACAATAATTATATAAGCTTTTCAAAAAGTCAGAATAAAATTCAAGGCGGCATGTTTCAACAAAATGAATCAGGAAAAAACTTCATTTCTTTCAAAATGTCCCTTTAACATGCGACGTGCTAGTCGAGATAATCTGGCACTTACTTCGTTTTCCAGTAATTGGAAAATATATTCACGCTTGAAATAATTTTATTTCTTCAAACCCCTTCGTGGCAAAACGTGCAGAATTTAATCACAAAAGTAATATAATAAACATAAGTATGGCAATTAATACACTTTTTTTAAACACGAACTCTGGAATATTTTCACCATGGATATGTATAAATATTAACGTATGATGGATTCCCATCTCTTACGTTCCGCAAGTCCATTCGCTTAGACACCCATTCAGCAGTAAAAAGACATGACTTCCAACCCCCCACCTTTTGAGTAAGAGGTAAATTAGATTTTATTCTCTCTGCGCATGGGCGAAATTTCAAACGCACCACTAAGGATTCTCCCTAGAGATATAGTTTCTTTCCCCACGTGACCTAGCTATTTCCGCCTCGATTTAGAGGAACGGTTCCTTAGGAACCTCACATCTACGGGTGTAAAGCGTATTGAGTGGAACGGTTTCATTTGTAACTAGTAACCACCTATAACAACTTGCAGCGCGATTTACGAAAAAAGCAATATTACTTCTGAAAGTTGTAACACTTAAACTTTTCCCATTAAACCCGTACTGTAGGAATGACTGCAACAGCGAACAAAATTGGTCGATTTCAGCCATAAGCGTTATAGTCTAATTTCACGGTAGTTTCACCGCATTGCTTCATAATTTGAGATAACGATTTTTACATAACCTTTCATTTCAGAGGTGCGGTGTTATGCAAGTGGACATGGGTGGGATTGAACAATAGAAAAAAACCCGTAATATATTGGACTTCTTAATTAAAATAATTTAAAATTTGCTAATTATTAATTGATTGATATTAGGCGATAAGCGATCATCCATAAACTGCACGGATAATTTACTCGCGGTAATTTTCATTTGCGTATTTCATTGTCGGCAGGCAGTTATAATGAAGACTTTAAAATATGGAGTAATAGAAGTAAGAATTGATTCGGTTTTGATTTTAATTAAATATGCAAATTAATTTGTTTACTCGAATTAAGGAAACTCAGGGGATGATTTCTGCCGATCGACTCTACGCCTTGTCATTGTTTGCCTACAAGAAAAGGTTCAACATAAGGTAAACTCTGTAGCACTTTTATAAAAAAAATTAGTTTCAAAATAAACAACACAAATCAGATATTTTAGGAATGCTTTGTAAAGATTTAAAACTAAATTATAGAGTTGTTAAACTTTCATTTTAAGCGCCGAATTGGCTTTCGTATCGCAAGACGATCTTATGACGTGGCGGAACACGGAAGATGATTTAACAGAGGTAATAATTAAAGTTGCTGCTGGGGTAATTAACTTCCACGCATAATTTCACGAATTTAAATTACAAAAGATTACAGACCATTTTAATAATCACAGAAGAGAAGCAAACATCACAGGTGTGAGGGAGATCACCTTCTTGGGTTATTTCCCTTGAGCCAAGAAACACCGCTAGAGGGAGTACGAGTCACCTCAGTCTGGCGTTGCCTCTTGGTGCGAGGGAAATGAACAAAGAGGACGACCTACCACCCATGCGCGTTGGTTTCTCTGCTAGTACTTTATGAAATGGTCTATTAATGTAATCTATGTCTATGCCTATATAAATCTAAGTTCGACTGACTGACAGACTGACTGATAATCAACGCCCAGCCCAAACCGCTTGCCCTAGAAGGCTCAAAATTTGCAGGGACGTTACTCATAAGTAGTTAGGCGCGTACTAATTCCGATTTTTCCAATACGCCGCCATCTTAAAAAATGGCGCCCAGAAATGTAAAAAATCTTCTCTATGCAACAAAGTCCGCGCGTTTCAACCGATTTCACAAAAATATTTAGTATACTGCAGGCTGGTGTCCTTTAACCTATAGAAGGGCTGAATGGTCTTTTGAGTTCGATTTATAGCCATCTTTTTAAATGTCGGCCAAAATCCTCCTTTATGGAATAATGTCCGCATGAAAAGAATAAAAAGTGTCCCGACGGGCTGACGGGCAAGGCCGAGTGCCTTCGCTCCTAGGGTGCTACAAAATTATAGGTCATCAGTAAAATCTACCCATTCTTTATATCATTTTGATGGAAGTTCTTATTACACGCGAGCGACGCCGCGGGTAACAGCTAATTTCTAATATTTTTTCTCTCATTTGTGTATTTCCCGCAGCCTTTGGATGTGATTGCGTTTCCCGTCGAAATAGAGCGCTTCGGTGATCCAAAAAAGAAATATAAAATGACGAGCGTTTATGCTTCAACTTCCACCATCATCGTCTCTTCCATCCCGGAAATGATTTTGAAACCAACCCTGTCCTTTCTCACCATGGAAAGCCAAGTAAAAATACTTGATTAAACATGTCTTCGAGAAAGTGTACATATCGATCACAAAGCGGGGACTGTAATTGTAACATGATTCTTACCAACATCAGAAATACCATTTGGAGTGCACAAGGTTACTAAACCGAATCACAAACGCGATAAATAGTTCCCTCATCATTAGCCCTTAACTCTTTGCCAAGGAGCCCTTAACTCTTTGCCAAGGCGCATGGGCTAGTGGATTTTTGTTCCACGTCAAGACAATCAAGGTTTGGGGGTTGATTGCTGAGGATTTAGTACCATTTGAAAAGTTATAGAATTCACCCTAGCACGGTGCGATACCCATGTGAGTTTGATGAGCAGCAGAGCAAACAAAAAGGGCATTAGACTAGGAAGAATCATGTTACATAACTAAATAAAAGAGTGTCATAATTCTTGTATTTTCTGGTATGAATGGCAGTTTGCTCTACTTTGGATCATGAGTCTACTGGCGGTGTCAATTCTCTTAGCTTTGGCCACGCCCAGGAAACAGAAAGGAAAACCATTCGCTCTTACTCTCATTGAAATGTTATGGAACAATTTTCTGTTGTTTTTCTATGAACGTAAGACGAGCTCTTCCTTTAAGAATGACCACATCATTTACGTAATTGTATTTTCACGATCATAGCGCTTAGAAAGGTCGAGAAAGCGATCACGTGGCGGGTGGCGGCCATGTCCTGGTTAATTATGACATCGTTCATTTGCATCGAAATTTCATGCAAATTGAAATCGAATTTCACCGAGAAGTCCTACGATACGGTGGACACCATGGACCAACTCGTGAAACAAGATTTTAACAACGTCTATTTTTGGGGCGGATCCGACGAATTGGAATTTTTGCGTGAAAGAGTTAGGAACATTTTTAATTAGCCAAAGCTCGAGCACAACTAAATTCATCTAACTACTCCTTATGCCTCTAAAGCGGATTATTCTTGCCGAAGTTAACGCCCTGAATGTAAACAAATCTCTTGGAGTCGTCTGATCGAACAGACCTATGGGAAAGTCACAAAAATGGGGTGGAAAGTCACAAAAAGGGGAGGAAAGTCACAAAAAGGGGGAGGAAAGTCACAAAAATGGGGAGGAAAGTCACAAAAATGGGGAGGAAAGTCACAAAAAGGGGGAGGAAAGTCACAAAAGGGGGAGGAAAGTCACAAAAGTGAATAATACTTTCTGTTACTGATAAGCTCATAGTAAGCATTTTTGGATTATTTTTAGGCAACTGCGGACATGAAACGATACGGCAAATTCCAACATGGGATCCCCGAGAGTTCTATCCTTGATGTGGCTCAAGCATACATCGGGGCGGAGTTTGCGGATATCGCTAAAATCGATAGCAAAGGGAATGATGACCGGAAATTCACGTTCATATCGGACTTGCTGTTGCAATATCTCTTCTTAGAAAATCAGGAATTGGACCAGAAAACTCGCTTCGCCAACCGCTACTATTACTCTCCGCCGATAAAGACCACCCTAGTGGCTTTCGCAGTCTCCTACAACTTCTCACGATCAAAGTACATGGAAAACGTTAACCAAATGCAAGTATTTCTGAACAAATTTTATCGATTTAAGGAAACCATGTAGCTGTCCTTCTAGTATATTGAAACCTACTCAGAACCTCCCTAGTTGATTGAGCTTCCATGCTAACACCTACTCGGCTGCCTCGCCCCCGGTCAGGTGTTGCTGTTGCTCATCCCCAGCTCTCGGCAACCCTCTGGAGGCCGCGGATACACGTCAGGACCGTATGGCACTGTTGTGCTCGGAGGGGAATCCTCCGTCCCCTCGAGCCTTCTGCTGCCTTAGTCCGTCCCTGTCGCCAACCATCTCCTGGCTGGGCTCGCCGCTTACGGTGTCCCGCAGGTACATTAGGGAATATGATGGACTACAATGGGGGGCGCAGATAAGGCCCCCAGCTAGGTGCAGCGCCTAATCAAATGTTCTGATATGGCCGTTAACAGCGAGCGCTTGGACTCAAAAGAATTTCTTGATTTTTCGTTTAAGGGTGGAATTGTTCGTTGAAAACCAACTTGAATTCGGAATTTTATGCCCATCTCGATACGCTCTTGAAGCCTTCAAATGGAAAAAGCCAAAAGACGTTTTTTCACCGATATCCGTGAAGGAAATCGAAAGCCCTCTTAACCTGTACTTCGTGGGAATCGCGTTTGGTTTATTGGCTCTGATATTTGAAAATGCATTATCATTAACCATTGCCTTCAAGGCTTCTGTAACAGCGAAAAAGAAACGCGCCTTAAGAAGACATTATCGTAGAGTTAACCTCCACACTTTAATGTATCAATTATAGAGAAGAATTCATAAATGATATTGAAATAATATACAGCATAAAATACCAAAGCAGAGAACTCAAATATATTCTGAAAAACCAATATCCATTTTCAAGACCAAAATCAAATCCCTTATCATATCAATGCAGTAAAAGCTCTGAATGTTCAAACACATCTATTGCTTTAAACACATCGTTGCTTTAAATAGATACAATCAACATTAAACTTTGGAAATAAATACATTTTTTTTCGAGTAGAAAATGGCTGTTAATAAGAACAAAACAACACATGGGCTTTCGAGAAATATTTCTCGCCCCTCGGTGTTCGTTTCTCTTTTTGTAGGTTAACTTTGAATACATTTGCTTTAAAGAGCGCGGGCTCAAAATAGTAAACCACGTGACAAGAAAATATCCCCCTTTAGTGACCCCCTTAATCCCACGGGAGTTAGGCTCGCGCCTCCGAGGCTATACTAAAAATAATAACACTCACTGAAAAAATATATATTTCCAGGAAAACCACCCCAGTTCACAATGCATATTTCCCCTGAGATGTCAGGACAAACGCTCAGTCTATAATTGCATTTTTATAACTATATTATTTATCAATTTTTTTTCTTTTTTGGTATCGGTTCTTAGCACCTTGGTACAACGTGAAACATATAACTTCCACGACAAAATACCTTAATACCTTAATTTCGTTTCTACATTATTCTTTTATCACGGTTCTAAAATAATATATTAATTTCGAGCCCTACATTGTTTATAAGGTTGATTAATATCAACAGAGAAATACGGACTTATCGAACCAGCACGCAAAATGCATTAAGCTCCGTTCTCACTTGACCGAATATAACTTCGGCGCTGCGTCATAAAATTGGGTTTAACGCAAGCCAAATAAGACCAAATTGCAACCGAAACCGGTGGTGCACCAGTAGTCACGTGGGATGAGTTTAAATTGGACTCGAAGGCGGGAAGAACTTGGGCCTGTGACGACTTCCGATTGGACTCTCGAAGGCGGGAACAACTTGGGCCTGTGACGACTTCCGATTGGACTCTCGAAGGCGGGAACAACTTGGGCCTTTGACGATTTCCGATTGGACTCTCGAAGGCGGGAACAACTTGGGCCTTTGACGAGTTCCGATAGGACTCAAAGGCAGAAGAACTTGGGCCTTTGACGAGTTCCAATTGGACTGGAAGACGGGAAGAACTTGGTCCTGTGACGACTTCCGATTGGACTCTCGAAGGCAGAAGAACTTGGTCCTGTGACGAGTTCCGATTGGACTCTCGAAGGCAGAAGAACTTGGGCCTGTGACGAGTTCCGATTGGACTCTCGTAGGCAGAAGAACTTGGGCCTGTGACGAGTTCCGATTGGACTCTCGAAGGCAGAAGAACTTGGGCCTGTGACGAGTTCCGATTGGACTCTCGAAGGCAGAAGAACTTGGGCCTGTGACGAGTTCCAGTTGGACTCGAAGGAAGAACAACTTGGGCCTGTGACGAGTTCCGATTGGACTCGAAGGCAGAACAACTTGGGCCTGTGACGAGTTCCGATTGGACTCGAAGGCAGAACAACTTGGGACTATGACGAATTAATAATTAGAACACCAATTTTGTCCGACCGAAAACATTTTAGATCACTTTCCGCAGAAATATTCTAGCCGCAGGGGTACTTACGTCGACTCGTCGAGTGGGAACTAAACTTTAAACTATCTGTATTACGCAACTAACGGCTAAATTAAACTATACCGTTTTCTTCTCCCGATCCATATTACCTCATGAAATTCGAGTCAATATTGCAAAAATAATAATGAAACCCGAGTCAATATTGCAAAAATAATAATGAAACCCGAGTCAATATTAAACTAAGAATAAACGAAACGTATCGTGCTCCAATTTACGGTGGATAAATACGAGCTTTGCAAAAGAAGTAGACTATTTGTAGAACTCGTTTTTTGAGCGTCCAGCGTGTTCTATCAGCTAGTGTATTCTATTCTACCGCTCCCCGTAGACTAAAACTTCATACTGGCTTTAATGCATCGACTTAGACCTTTTACAAAAATGTAATCAAAGAAAAAAAAAATGTTTTTGGTCCCAAACAACACCTCACGTTGCTTTCTGTTCTACTGAATAATATTATGAAAAACGTAAAAAATAATTTACAAAGGAGTAATTCAGGTAAGGTTAATTAGAAAGCAATTTTCATCGTTTCATTAATACAGTTTTTTTAAAACAAAAAAAAAAATAAATTAAAACCTTTGCATGAATTACATATTGTTTGACTAAGGTTCATCAAATACAACAACGAATTTAGGGTAGAGTTGCATTATATCAATTAGGGACAATATTTTGGAAAAGGTTGGAAATTAATTATTAGGGACAATACTTTGGAAAAGAAGGCAATTGATTATTAGGGACAATTCTTTGGAAAAGAAGGCAATTAATTATTATGTACAATATTTTGGAAAAGAAGGCAATTAATTATTATGGACAATATTTTGGAAAAGAAGGCAATTGATTATTGGGGACAATTCTTTGGAAAAGATGGCAATTGATTATTAGGGACAATATTTTGGAAAAGAAGGCAATTTATTAGGGACAATATTTTGGAAAAGAAGACAATAAATTATTATGGACAATATTTTGGAAAAGAAGGCAATTTTTTATTAGGGACAATTCTTTGGAAAAGATGGAAATTAATAATATGGGACAATATTTTGGAAAAGGTGGCAACTAATTATTAGGGACAATATTTTGTTTGGGGCCCGGTACCTCCGAAAATAAATGTTTTAGACCCCGTGTTATTTGGCACTTTCCACCCGGTCTGGGTCAAAGTACAAATTTATGACATACTTATCAGAAACACCCTGTACACCGAAAAATCTCATTTGTGGCACTCTGGTTTACCAATAACTCAACATGAACAAAGTCCGGCTGGGAATTATAGAGGTAAGAATGTTTAAACAGCAGTTTATTTGTTCAAGAAAGCGGGAAGACCTCATATAAGCGGGTCCCATAACCGCGGTTTCTCGAAAACGCAGTTTACTCATTACGGCAGTTCTCAATAGATCGGTTCTCGTAAACGCTGAGTACCATTACAGCAGTTCCCAAAAGAGCAGTACAAAATCGGGATGTGTTATTCCAACTCTAATAGCAGTAGGTTAGGTGAGGGTGAATTTTTTTTTTATTATTTTAAGCCCAATAGTATTAGCTCAGCTTATGAATATCAACTTGTACTTAATAGGTAACGTGCAGTTTTAACAATTTCCCAAAACAACAGCCGCTATTTCCCAAAACAACAGCCGCTATTTCCCAAAACAACAGCCGCTATTTCCCAAAACAACAGCCGCTATTTCCCAAAACAACAGCCGCTATTTCCCAAAACAACAGCCGCTATTTCCCAAAACAACAGCCGCTATTTCCCAAAACAACAGCCGCTATTTCCCAAAACAACAACCGCTATTTCCCAAAACAACAACCGCTATTTCCCAAAACAACAACCGCTATTTCCCAAAACAACAACCGCTATTTCCCAAAACAGCAGTTTTTTTTGGAATCGCGGTTGCTATTTCCCAAAACAGCAGTTTTTTTTGGAATCGCGGTTGCTATTTCCCAAAACAGCAGTTTTTTTTGGAATCGCGGTTGCTATTTCCCAAAACAGCAGTTTTTTTTGGAATCGCGGTTGCTATTTCCCAAAACAGCAGTTTTTTTTGGAATCGCGGTTGCTATTTCCCAAAACAGCAGTTTTTTTTTGGAATCGCGGTTGCTATTCCCCATAACAGCAGTTTTTTTTTGGAATCGCGGTTGCTATTTCCCAAAACAGCAGGTTTTTTTTTGGAATCGCGGTTGCTATTTCCCAAAACAGCAGTTTTTTTTGGAATCGCGGTTGCTATTTCCCAAAACAGCAGGTTTTTTTTGGAATCGCGGTTGCTATTTCCCAAAACAGCAGTTTTTCTTTGGAATCGCGGTTGCTATTTCAGGAACTACAGATGCAAGACACACCCATTTGTCCAATATGGTTTTTCTAATTCATATTTTATTTTTTAAAGGAAACGGTGGGTTTTGTCTTCATGGATAATCTCTACAATTCTCTCAAGGAATTTATCGTAAAAAGGTTTAACGTTAGGTGAACTTCTGTCCCAATTTTTTTCTAAAAGAGTTGTCTAGATAAAATATATACTCTATTTGAAGCGTCCATTTGGTACCAGAACCATTACAAAACATTATGGAGTGTCGACACCAGGGTGAATTACCAAAGGTAAATTTAAAAACTACGTACGCGATCACAATTGTGAAAGGTTTTGCACGTGAGACATCGCTTGCACAAACCAAAAAAGGTAGAGGTGAGATGGAGTCGAATGGTGCGGCAATGAAGGTCTCCCAGCGTACCTTGCGCACGCCCTACCCTTCGGTAGGCGATTGTTAAGTGCTGCCGCGTAGCGCCATTGTATTTCTATGAGAACTAGCTTATTTTTTTAAGACATAGGGGGCATGTTCGACGTTTCTGTACCGTACGAACCTACCGAAACGCTAAGCATGCTGGAAAGACTTCCTTTGCCGTAGGTGGGGGTTCAGAGGTAACGTTATAGGTATGGTGATATCGACTCCATCACATCACAAACAGAAGCGAAAGAAAGTATTAGTCTATTAATGGAATTTGGTTTTGCATCGTTTTAAAAGACAATAGACTTGTTGCTTTATCCAACGCAAGTCGATCATTTCTTTATGCCCGATATAAAATGCCGACTGACGAGCATTTACGATGCGTCATCCACCTTTATCGTCTCTTCGGCCCCGAAAATGACCAAGATACCATCTTTGTCCTTCCTCATTATGGAAGCCCAAGTAACACAAACTTCCCCTGAAATTCCCAAGTCAATACAATAACAATTCGACTCAAAATTAATTTGTAGACGTTGCGAAGAGTTCACGATTTTTTGGGTGGCGAGTCTATTGGCAATGTCGATTCTATTGGCTTTGGCCACGCCCAAAAATCAAAATGGCCGACCGTTCGTCTTGACTTTCGTCGAAATAATCTGGAAGAATTTGCTCCTGTTCTTCTACGAACGTAAGCTATTTCGTCTTTAACTGGTGCAATAACAAATATTTGAAGCCCGACTTCAATTTCGTGGTCACAGCGTACGGCCGTGTAGAGAAAGCGATGACGTGGCGCCTGGTGGCTTTGACCTGGTTGATCGCGACCACTTTCATTTACTTTGAAATATCAGGCAATCTGAAGTCGGATTTCACAGAGAAGGAATACGATACAGTGGACACCATTGACCAACTCGTCAAACAGGGTCTTCGAAACGTCTGGTTTTGGGATAACAGTGACGAACTAGCATCTTTCCGCAAAAAAGTGAACGTTTTCAACTCAAAGGATAAGCATGTTGATATAGTTCATTGAACCACAATTGCTTCTACAATTATTGGATGCTTTAAACTAGGTCAAGGTGTCCATTCCAGAAAGTTCAATACTTCCGATTGAGAGCGGGGTTGTCGGAGACGAGTTCGTCCAAATAGTGGAAAACGTTGACGACCAATGTAATCCGAGGTGAGCAGGAAGTTCATGTTTGTGGGGACACTGATAATGCAACTTCTTTTACTTGAAAATCAAAATATGGAAAACAAAATACAATACGTGAACCAATTCTACTTTTCGCCATCTATAGACCAACAGCTTTTGGTTTTCGCTGTTTCCTACAATTTCTCGCAATCAGAGCTCATGGAGAAAGCCAACTTGTTGTAAGACAAACGCAGCAAAAGGAGACTTCAGCCCATATTAATAAGTGATTATTGTTTCAGGCTAGAATTAACACTTGAAAACGACCTGACATTCTACCACTTCTACAAAGCGCGATACACGATGGATCTAATCAATTGGAAACAGAAAGATGACGATTTTTCAACGATATCCGTTAAGGAAGTCGAAAGTCTTCTTTCTCTGTACTACGTAGGAAACGTCATCGCAGTATTGGCTTTACTTCTTGAAAATGCCTTTTGGCTTGTGATATCAGTGAAGAAATCGAGAACTGCGAGAAAGGTCTCAAGACGACATTCTCATAGATTTAATATCTATAATGTGTTTTAAAGCCACTGACGAGAAGTTAAATCTGCTGTAATTTCTTTGCGAACTGTCCCAGCTTCAATTATAAGAAAGATGACACTATACCTTAGATATAATACTTCATGTAACATAACTAAAGTATTGAGATTTGAGAGGATACAGTGTGTCATCCTTGTTTTATCATCCCCTTCTACTTACAGTTAAATATAGTGAAAATATTTGAATGTGGCATATAAATGCTTTTGTTTAAAATGAAATTCAAAATAAAGCTTATTTCGATGATATTTTATTCTTTTTGAAAGTGTTTAAACAAAGTCTTATCCGTGTATCCTTGGGATGATCTTGGGTCAAGCTTGTTTTTCCCAACACAAAATTAATAAGGAAATTCAATTAAGTATATAACCTTACATGAGCGATAACATATAGTAGAGCAAATTGAAATAACACCATAAGTAAGATATGTTACACAAGTACGACACTTCATGTACTTCGTAATGCTAGAGACTTACAGCTCGAGATAACTAGTTCGAGAACGACGGAAGCGAGTCAATTGAAGTCCTACACTCGGTGGTTAATTTTGCAGGAATTCCGCATCTTCCTATTTAGTCTGCATTACTAAGCCTTTGACAGAGCCTCACCGGGCTTCGCTTTACCTCGAATCTATGACCTGCCTCATTCACTTCATGACAAGCTCCAGTTTCTAAGTTACCAGTGACAAACTTAGAACGTATGTTTATTGTAAGGTCTTTACTAACGAATATTCGTTCCGTGAGTTTCGTCCGCAATACGGAGAATAAGACTTAATTACCTTAAATACACAAAAATATCCAAACGTAATTACAATAATCGAGAAAACTCATTACGCGCCGTCATATTGACATGGCGCTGGGTCGATTTCATTAAAAACGAAGGCTTTTGGTCAGACTAGAAAAGCGGGAAATGAAGTGCAGACAAACAAAGGCGCCATCAAGTCTTTCGGAATAATCGTGTTTCAAACTAAAATAACGAACGGAGAACACGTAAACGTCGCGTAATAGATAGTGCATCACCTTTTAATATAAAATATCCATTACGTTTTCTCTCGTATTGAAGCTAGTGCATAATGGTATGGGGGCAAGGCTTAGTAAAATGTCTCGTGAAAGCCATATAGGAAGACCTGATCGGCTCAGACATGTAGACTGCATGTCGCGCGATTCAAATTAAGACTTCTCCCTCTACAGGCGCTTAGGATTTCGAGTAGTTATTATCATCAGGGATAGATTTACTTTTAGAAGTAGGAATGGAGAACAGAGTAATCTGGGCGCGCGTCAAAGTCCCGAACCCCCTTCCACGGGACGAAGGGGGGGTAAGAAAGATGAGGCGGGTCCTAGCGACAGAGGTAGAAAGGAATTACGTACTGTTCGACGTCCCCGTCAGCAACGTCATTAAAACGTAGTTTATGTGATGCAATAAGATAATTTAAACATGCTATGAGTCGGACTGAAGTAAATACTAACCGTTCCGTTCTCCATTCCTACTTCTAAAATTAAATCTATCCCTGGTAGTAATTTTTGTTTTTGGTAAAGCGTTCTTTTCGCTAGTCTTACGACTCTTACGGGTGAGGTAGGCACGAAAGGTAGGCATTTAATCCTGGAAAAACAACTGGTGACCTTTCAAATATGCACAATGCTCTGAACACGTCACGTTTAATCTTTCCTGGAGAACAATATTCCTAAACCTTTTCACCCATCTCAAAGATCCTCCAACATGAAGGATATGCGATTTGGAGTAGTCCAGGTAAGAGTACTTAGTCAATGACAAAAGCATCTTTCAACGCGATTCCGTACCTATAAATCGAGATCTTAGTGACAGACTAACTGAGGCAATAACGTAGTTCTAAATTTAGGAAACTCTGGATTTTGACATTGCCAATAGCCTCTATACCACGATACAGGAGTTTTTCAGTAAAAGATTCAACATTAGGTAAAAAAATATTTCATTTCATCTTAACGTGTTGTACGAATGATTTGTATACTTTTTTTTCCGAAGTGTCGGTTTGGTGCCCATAAATTTGGAACATCTACAGACGATTCGAAACCGGAGTGAGTTATCAACGGTAACGTTCAACAACTCAATTCGCATTTTGTTGTTACGTGTTCACTGCATGGACTTTCGCAACTGACAGAATTATTTTATATTGCGACGTATATACATAAGAAGGTTTAAAGGGGCTACACCAGGGACTTACAAGCACAAACCGCATACTTGCTTTTACTTTTTGGAAAACTACAGCGCCCGAAAGCCTCTGGTTGTGCCCTTTAATAAAACGTTTTTCAAAGGATAGAAATTGAGATCATTTCGGTGTCCCTCATTTAATTCACAACGTATGTGAATGTGATTGACTTTCACTCTAAAAAGCCTCTGCATTCCAGCTATAACGCACTCTAATAAATATACCTAACATTTACCTTAGGTATACATAGTTTTCAGGCCAAGATTCATACCATTTACGCATGAAGGCCAGTCTACTTGGAGGGCAAAATAATATGCAGAATACATTGTCCTCCGAGAACCCTGTCCTACTTCTGTAAATGGTATGAACCCTCATAGTCTGAAAACTATGTATAGCCTTCCTCAGCTTTAAATTTATCAATAAATGAAGGTGGTATCCTTTTTTTTTATCAGGAAATAGACTTAATGTTTTTTCCTTTCCAAATCGATACTTTGTATTCCCCGGAGATGAAATGGCAAATGACGACCGTTTATACTTCGGTATCAACCTTTATCATCTCTTCAATCCCGAAAATGACCAAGAAACCATCTCTGTCTTTCCTCAACATGGAACGACAAGTAACATGAACTTAATCCTTATAAACAAAGGAAATACAATAACAATATCTTTCAACATTAACCGTAGTTCTCGATATCTTGGATAATGAGTCTGTTGGCAGTGTCGATCCTCTTGGCTTTGGCCACGCCGAAAAATCAAAATGGACGACCGTTCATCTTAACTTTTGTCGAAATGATTTGGAAGAATTTGCTCCTGTTTTTCTACGAACGTAAGCTCCATCGAAATTAAATGGTGTAATAAAACAATACATTAAATTCGACTTGCAATTCTGATCACAGCGTACAGCCGTGTTGAAAAAGCGATTCCGTGGCGAGTGGCAGCTATGTCCTGGTTGATCGCGACCACTTTCATTTTCTTCGAAATATCAGGCAACCTGAAGTCGCATTTCACAGAGAAAGTCTACGATACTGTGGACATCGTCGACCAACTGGTCAAACAGGGTTTTCACAACGTCTGGTTCTGGGACGGCACTGACGAATTGGTATCTTTTCGCAGAAAGGTAAGTGCATTAATACACAAATCTATCGGTTCTTTCATCTCTTCAGTTAAACATGCGCGAGTGTCGACCTTAATGAACCGCAAGTTCGCATCCACTACAAAGAAATCTTCTATATCTATTGCGTGATTCAAATAACTAGAACAATAAAATTTCATAACTAGGTCAACGTGCCCATCCCCGAAACTTCAATACTCCCAATTGAATATGGGGTTGTTGGAGAACAGTTCGTCAACGTCGCGAAAGACGTCGGTGTCAACAGAAAGTTCATGGTCGTTGGGACCCTGGTAATGCAATTCCTTGCTCTTGAAAATCAGGAAATGAGAAACAAAATAGAATACGCGAACAAATACTACTTTTCGCCGTCAATAGACGATCAGCTTTTGGTTTTTCCTGCTTCCTACAATTTCTCGCAATCAAAGTTCATGGAGAAATTCAACCTGATGTAAGACTTAAAAAAAAACAGAGCAGCTTCTGTCACTTTTAATACTTCGTCATTGTTTCAGGGTCGAGTTAATCGGAGAAAACGACATTCTATTCCATCACTTCTACAAAGCGCGATACACGATCGATCTAATCGAATGGAAACAGCCAGAGGACGATTTTTCAACGATAACCTTTAAGGAAATCCAAAGCCTTCTTTTTCTATACCACATGGGTAACGTCATGGCGGTATTGGCTTTAATTCTTGAAAACGCATTTTCACTTCTGATATCTGCGAAGAAGTCGAGAACTGGAAGAAAAGTCTCAAGACGACGACGGTCCCGTAGAGTTAATCTCAATTATCTATTTTATGGCCGTTGACAAGAAGTTAAAACTGTTAATGTTAAGGGAAATGAAACATTACACCTTAAAAGAACGGCATTTTTAAATATAAAAGGAAAAATGTTAAAAAAAAATAAATTATCTCTCATTACAAAATAGATAAATTATCTCTTATTACAAAATAAATAAATTATCTCTTATTACAAAATAGATAACATTTAATTATTCTTAAAAACGAGGATCACTGCACCGCCATTGGTTTAGTGGCGTCTGCTAATTTGAATACATAATGTAGTTCACAAATGCTTTTGTGAAAAAAGAAAATAAAATTGATTCCTTTGTTGGATACTATTTTACTATTTTATAAGTGTTGAAACATATCGAACTTGGCATGAAGTCGGGTCGATTTGTGTAAATTTAAATAAGTCAAGAAGACCTTACTCGTGCGAGAGCTATAATCTGGTAAAATTCGCTGTTGGGAGACGAGTTCGCCAACATCGTCCAAAATGTAGATGGCGACACGAAATTCATGGTCATTGGCTCAATTAATATTCAATTTCTTCTGATTTCAAATGAAGAAATGGAAAATAAAATACAATACGCTAACAAATACTACTTCTCGAAGCCTATAGACAAGGGCCTCTTGGTTCACCCAATTTTTCACAATCAAACTTCATGGAGAAAGTCAACCTGATGTAAGACTAAAGAAACAAAGAGTAGCTTTTGTCACTTTTAACTCTTTGTCAACTACGATTCAGGTTAGAGTTAGTCGCGGAAAATGAACTGAAAATCATCCACTACTACAAAGCACGATTCTCGATGGATCTCATAAAATGGAAACAGCCAGAGGACGATTTTTCAACGATATCCGTGAAGGAAATAGAAAGCCTTCTTTCTCTGTATTAAATGGGAAACGTCATCGCTGTATTGGCTACGAAAAGTAACTACAGAAATACACCAACAGCACGGTAATTGAACACCAGCAAGTAGCCAAAACCTTTTTTTTTTCTTTGCTTCTAAAATTACAGGATGATTTAAAAGCAGAACTATAAACCTCATTTTTAGGCCAAAGTGTCCATCCCGAAAAGTTCAATACTTCCGATTGAGGAATGGGGTTTTCGGAGACGAGATCGTCAAGGCATCAAGAAACATCGGCGACAATAAATGAAAAATAAAATAGAAGTCTTATCAGTGTACCTTGGAATGAAGTTAGGTCGTTTAAATAAAATCAACTGCAAAACTCGGACTTGTTTCTCCAAACTCAAAATGAAGGAAATTCAGTTAATTATATCACATTAAATATGCGAGAACTATAATTTGGTGTACTTATGAACCGCTTCCGCATAAAGTAGAGTAAATATATTTGACAACATAAGTTTATAAGATATGTTCCATAAGTAAGACACTACCTATACTTCGTAATGCTATAGACTTACTGAGAGCTAGTTCGAGAACGAAAAGCGAGAATTGCACACTACAGAATTTAATTTTGCAATCCATCTTCCTATTTAGTCTGTAGTAAGTCTTTACGACAATACCTATTCTTCGTAATGCTAGAGACTTACAGGTCGAGCTAGTTCGAGAACGAAAAGCGAGAATTGCACACTACAGAACTGAATTTTGCAATCCATCTTCCTATTTAGTAGTAAGTCTTCGACAGCGCCACAACCAGGCGTAGCTTTACCTCGAATCTATGACCTACCTCATTCACTTCATGGCAAGCTCTCAGTAACTAGTGACAAACTTATGGAACATATCTTATGGACTTATAATGATAGTAAGGTCTTTACTGAAGAATATTTCTTCCGTGAATTTCGTCCGCAATGCAAGTCGTAATTGCCTTAAATACGCAAAAATTTCTAAACGTAATGATAGAAATACAGAAAACTCATTATGGGCGGTCGTATTGACATGTAGCTGGGTCGATTTAATTTAAATGAAGGCTTTAGTTCAGGCTAGAAAAGCGGGAACTAAAGTGCAGACCAACAAAAGCGTCATAAAGTCTTCAGGAATAATAGGGTTTCAAACAAACATAGTGAACTGAGAGCTTGGAAAAGTTGAGTCATCACCTTTTAATATAAAATTTCCATTACGTTTTCTCTCGTATTGAAGCTAGTGCATAATGGTACGTAGCAAGACTTAGTTCAATGCCTCGAGAAAGCCATATAGGAAGACCTGAATAGGTAGTAATTTTTGTTCCACTAGCGTTCTAAATGTAAATATATGGTACAGCGTTCTTTTCGCTAGCCTTACGACTTCTTCGGCTGTTGTCGGCGCGAATGGTCTCTCTCAGATATGCCCTTAACATCGAGTCACGTTTTATTTTTTCTACTGAATAATATTCCTACACTCATGCACCCGTTTGATTTAGTGTAATTCAAAGACTATTCAGCATGAAGGATATGCAGTTTGGAGTAGTCGAGGTAAGAGTATTTAGTCAATGACAAAAATATCTTTTCAACTTTATTTCGCACCTGAAAATCAAAATTATTGGTGACGGATAAACTGTAGCGATAACATCGTTCTAAATTTTGTTTTCATATAGGAAACTCAGGGTTTTGAGATTGCCAATAGCCTCTACACTTCCATACAAGAGTTTTTCAGTAAAAGATTCAACATTAGGTAAAAATATATTTTATTTCATCTTAACGTGTTGGAATTTATACATTTTTTTTCGAAGCGTCGGTTTGGTGCCCATAGATTTGGAGCACGTACAGACGTGTCGAAACCGGAGTGAATTATCAACGGTAATGTTCAGAAATTCAATTCGCTTTTTGTGGTTTCGTGTTCACTTCATGGACTTTCGCAACTGACAGAATTATTTGATATTACGACGTCTACATAAGAAGGTTTAAAGGGGCTGCACCAGGGACAAACTTAAAGCATGCTTGCTTTTACTTCTTGTAAAGCTACAGTGCCCGAAAGCCTCTGGCTGTGCCCTTTAATAAAAAAGTTTTCAAAAGATCGAAAATGAGATCATTTCGGTGTCCCTCATTTAAGACACAACGAATGTGATTGGCCCTCACTCTAAAAAGCCTCTCTACTCCAGCTATGAAGAACGCTAACAAATATACCTAACATTTAGTTCAGGTATACATAGTTTTCACGCTAGGAGGAGTCACACAATTTACAAATGGAGCACAGGCTACTTGGAGGGCAAAATAGTCTGCAGTTTTGTCCTCCAAGAACCTTGGCCTCCTGCAAATGGTAGAAATTCTCCTTGTCTGAAAACTATGTATAGCCTTCTTCAGCTTTAAAAAGTTGGTATGCCTTTTTCAGGAAATAGACTTGATGTTTTTTCCTTTCCAAGTCGATACATTGTATTCCCCGGAGATGAAATGGCGAATGACGGGTGTTTATGATTCAGCATCGACCTTCATCGTCTCTTCAATCCCGAAAATGACCAAGAAACCATCCCTGTCTTTCCTCAACATGGAAGAACAAGTAACTTGAACTTAATCCATATAAACAAAGGAAATACAATAACAATTTTACTGAACACTAAATGCAGTTCTCGATAGCTTGGATGGTGAGTCTGTTGGTAGTTTCAGTCCTGTTGGCTTTGGCCACGCCCAAAAATGGTCCATCGCTCTTCATGACTTTTGTTGAAATGATTTGGAAGAATTTATTTCTGTTTTTCTACGAACGTAAGCTCCATAGAAATTAAATGGTGTAAAAAATCCATAGTAGAAATGCGATTCTTAATATTGGTCACAGCGTACAACCGTGTCGAGAAAGCGATCACGTGGAGAGTGGCAGCCATGTCCTGGTTGATCGCGACCACTTTCATTTTCTTCGAAATATCAGGCACCCTGAAGTCGGACTTCACAGAGAAGGACTACGATACTGTGGACACCATCGACCAACTCGTCAAAAAGGGTTTCAAAAATGTCTGGTTCTGGGACAGCACTGACGAATTAGTATCTTTTCGAAAAAAGGTAAATGCAGAAATCTCTTCAGTTGAACATGCGCAAGTAAACATTCTAAGATGAACATTAGTTGAGACAGGTGTCGACAAAGAAATGGTTCTAGCTTCTATATCTATTGCGTTATTCAAATAACTAGAACAATAAATTTCATAACTAGGTCAACGTGCCCATCCCCGAAACTTCGTT
>JAEQBA010003373.1:0-14088 GCA_019434445.1 Phalangium opilio
ACTGGGATCTCCTTTGGATATGTTATAGTACTCTTTGCTCCCCATACAAGGATACTTTAAACTTGAGGCTACCTCAATATCGTCGTCAACTTATTTTTTGTCTCACTTATTGTTAGAAGGTTACTTTTGATTTTTGAAAATAAACTTTGCAGGCTCGTAACTCTGGTTCTACCAGAGATACGGGGATGTAAATAATGTGACCTTGACACAAATGTTCGGATAATTATAAAGGTCTTTGCATGTTCCAAGCAAAAAAAAACTTCGTGGTTTCGAATCTGTGGCCTTCCGAGAGTGAGGCGGATGCGATAACCGCTACACTAAAGATATGTTATTATTTTTAATCGAAAGAACAGGGTCAAGTAATTAAGCAATACGTGAACAAACAAACCCCTCCATAGAAAATGCATTAGACTATACTTTGCAGGCTCGTAACTCTGTTTCTACTGGAGATACGGGGATGTCCTTTGAGTATGTTATAGTCCAATTTGTCCCCCATCTAACCATACTAAAAACATTGAGCTACGACTAACAGTAGTCGAGTATTTAAGCTAATCGTAAACAAACAAACCCCTCCATAGGAAATGCATTAGACTATACTTTGCAGGCCCATAACTCTGTGTCTACTAGAGATACGGGGATGTCCTTAGGATATGTTATAGTCCAAATTGTCCCCCATCTAACTATACTAAAAACTTTGGGCTACGACAAACAGGGGCCGAGTACTTAAGCAAAACGTAACGAAACAAACCCCCTCCATAGGAAATGCATTAGACTATACTTTGCAGGCTCGTAACTCTGTTTCTACTGGAGATACGGGGATGTCCTTTGAGTATGTTATAGTCCAATTTGTCCCCCATCTAACCATACTAAAAACATTGAGCTACGACAAACAGCAGTCGAGTAATTAAGCTAATCGTAAACAAACAAACCCCTCCATAGGAAATGCATTAGACTATACTTTGCAGGCCCATAACTCTGTGTCTACTAGAGATACGGGGATGTCCTTAGGATATGTTATAGTCCAAATTGTCCCCCATCTAACCATACTAAAAACTTTGGGCTACGACAAACAGGGGCCGAGTACTTAAGCAAAACGTAACGAAACAAACCCCCTCCATAGGAAATGCATTAGACTATACTTTGCAGGCTCGTAACTCTGTTTCTACTGGAGATACGGGGATGTCCTTTGAGTATGTTATAGTCCAATTTGTCCCCTATCTAACCATACTAAAAATAATGAGCTACGACAAAAAAGGGCCGAGTAATTAAGCTAAACGTAAACAAACAACCCGTCCATAGGAAATGCATTAGACTATATTTTGCAGGCCCATAACTCTGTGTCTACTAGAGATACGGGGATGTCCTTAGGATATGTTATAGTACTCTTTGCTCCCCATACAAGGATACTTTAAACTTGAGGCTACCTCAATATCGTCGTCAACTTATTTTTTGTCTCACTTATTGTTAGAAGGTTACTTTTGATTTTTGAAAATATACTTTGCAGGCTCGTAACTCTGTTTCTACTGGAGATACGGGGATGTCCTTTGAGTATGTTATAGACCAATTTGTCCCCCATTTAGCCATACTAAGAATTAGGGCTGCGACAAACAGTAGTCGAGTAATTAAGCTAATCGTAAACAAACAAACCCCTTCATAGGAAATACATTAGACTAAATTCTGGAGGCTGGTAACTCTGGTTCTACCAGAGATACGGGGATGTAAATAATGTGACCTTGACACAAATGTTCGGATAATTATAAAGGTCTTTGCATGTTCCAAGCAAAAAAAAAAATTCGCGGTTTCGAACCTGTGGCCTTCCGGGAGTGAGGCGGATGCGATAACCGCTACACTAAAGATATGTTATTATTTTTAATCGAAAGAACAGGGTCAAGTAATTATGCAATACGTGAATAAACAAACCCCTCCATAGAAAATGCATTAGACTATACATTGCAAGGCCCATAACTCTGTGTCTACTAGAGATACCGGGATGTCCTTAGGATATGTTATGGTCCAATTTGTCCTTCATCTAACCATACTAAAAACTTTGGGCTACGACAAACAGGGGCCGAGTACTTAAGCAAAACGTAAAGAAACAAACCCCCTCCATAGGAAATGAGTTAGACTATAATTTGCAGGCTCGTAACTCTGTTTCCACTGCAGATACGGGGATGTCCTTTGAGTATGTTTTAGTCCAATTTGTCCCCCATCTAACCATACAAAAACATTGAGCTACGACAAACAGGGGCCGAGATATTAAGCAAAATGTTCGTCAACTTTGGTATCGTCTCACTTATTTTTATTATGTTACTTATGATTTTTGCACTAAACTTTGGCGGCTCATAACTCTTGTCGTAGCTCAATGTTTTTCGTATGGTTAGATGGGGGACAAATTGGACTAAACATATTCAAAGGACATCCCCGTATCTCCAGTAGAAACAGAGTTTCGAGCCTGCAAAGTATAGTCTAATGCATTTCCTATGGAGGGGTTGTTTGTTTACGTTTAGCTTAATTAGTCGGCCCCTGTTTGTCGTAGCCCAAAGTTTTTAGTATGGTTAGATGGGGGACAATTTGGACTATATCATACCCTAAGGACATCCCCGTATCTCCAGTAGAAACAGAGTTACGAGCCTGCAAAGTATAGTCTAATGCATTTTCTATGGAGGGGTTTGTTTGTTCACGTATTGCTTAATTACTTGACCCTGTTCTTTCGATTAGAATAATAACATATCTTTAGTGTAGCGGTTATCGCATCCGCCTCACTCCCGGAAGGCCACAGGTTCGAAACCGCGAAGTTTTTTTTTTGCTTGGAACATGCAAAGACCTTTATAATTATCCGAACATTTGTGTCAAGGTCACATTATTTACATCCCCGTACCTCTGGTAGAACCAGAGTTACGACCCTGCAAACTTTATTTTCAAAAATCAAAAGTAACCTTCTAACAATAAGTGAGACAAAAAATAAGTTGACGACGATATTGAGGTAGCCTCAAGTTTAAAGTATCCTTGTATGGGGAGCAAAGAGTACTATAACATATCCAAAGGAGATCCCAGTTTCTCTTGTAGAAAGAGAGCTATGAGCCTCCAAAATTTAGTGCAAAAATCATAAGTAACATAATAAAAATAAGTGAGACGATACCAAAGTTGACGAACATTTTGCTTAACATCTCGGCCCCTGTTTGTCGTAGCTCAATGTTTTTAGCATGGTTAGATGGGGGACAATTTGGACTATAACATATCCTAAGGACATCCCCGTATCTCTAGTAAACACTGAGTTATGGGCCTGCAAAATATAGTCTTATGCATTTCCTATGGACGGGTTGTTTGTTTACGTTTAGCTTAATTACGCGGCCCCTGTTTGTCGTAGCTCAATGTTTTGAGTATGGTTAGATGGGGGACAAATTGGACTATAACATACTCAAAGGACATCCCCGTATCTCCAGTAGAAACAGAGTTACGAGCCTGCAAAGTATAGTCTAATGCATTTTCTATGGAGGGGTTTGTTTGTTCACGTTTAACTTAATTACTCGGCCCTTGTTTGTCGTAGCCCAACGTTTTTAGTATGGTTAGATGGGGGACAATTTGGACTATAACATATCCTAAGGACATCCTCGTATCTCCAGTAGAAACAGAGTTACGAGCCTGCAAAGTATTGTCTAACTCATTTCCTATGGAGGGGGTTTGTTTCTTTACGTTTTGCTTTAAGTACTCGGCCCCTGTTTGTCGTAACCCAAATATTTTAGTATGGTTAGATGGGGGACAAATTGGACAATACCATACTCAAAGGACATCCCCGTATCTCCAGTAGAAACAGAGTTACGAGCCGGAAAAGTATAGTCTAATGCATTTCCTATGGAGGGGTGGTTTGTTTACGTTTAGCTTAATTACTCGGCCCCTGTTTGTTGTAGCTCAATGTTTTTAGTATGGTTCGATGGGGGACAAATTGGACTATAAAATATTCAAAGGACATCCCCGTATCTCCAGTAGAAACAGAGTTACGAGCCTGCAAAGTATAGTCTAATGCATTTTCTATGGAGGGGTTTGTTTGTTCACGTATTGCTTAATTACTTGACCCTGTTCTTTCGATTAAAAATAATAACATATCTTTAGTGTAGCGGTTATCGCATCCGCCTCACTCTCGGAAGGCCACAGATTCGAAACCACGAAGTTTTTTTTTTTTTGCTTGGAACATGCAAAGACCTTTATAATTATAACTCTTGTTCTACAAGAGATACTGGGATCTCCTTTGGATATGTTATAGTACTCTTTGCTCCCCATACAAGGATACTTTAAACTTGAGGCTACCTCAATATCGTCGTCAACTTATTTTTTGTCTCACTTATTGTTAGAAGGTTACTTTTGATTTTTGAAAATAAACTTTGCAGGCTCGTAACTCTGGTTCTACCAGAGATACGGGGATGTAAATAATGTGACCTTGACACAAATGTTCGGATAATTATAAAGGTCTTTGCATGTTCCAAGCAAAAAAAAAACTTCGCGGTTTCTAACCTGTGGCCTTCCGAGAGTGAGGCGGATGCGATAACCGCTACACTAAAGATATGTTATTATTTTTAATCGAAAGAACAGGGTCAAGTAATTAAGCAATACGTGAACAAACAAACCCCTCCATAGAAAATGCATTAGACTATACTTTGCAGGCTCGTAACTCTGTTTCTACTGGAGATACGGGGATGTCCTTTGAGTATGTTATAGTCCAATTTGTCCCCCATCTAACCATACTAAAAACATTGAGCTACGACAAACAGCAGTCGAGTAATTAAGCTAATCGTAAACAAACAAACCCCTCCATAGAAAATGCATTAGACTATACTTTCCCCAGTAGCACGAGTGTTCCGCGTTCGAGTCGGTTCGAGGTAGATTCGTCGGTTTATGGTCCAGTCGGTAGTTACGACTAAAATCCGACTCTTATCCAACTTCAGTTGCCAACTCCGCTTTGCAGTCGGCCGTGAGAACAATAAAATAGAGTTGGCTGATAGTTGTCTTTAAGTCGGTTAATGTAATGAAGGATTAGGTCGGCTGCTCGACTCCTTACCAACTAACATGCGTTTCTATCAAATAAAGGATAACAACAAGGGTCTAGAGGTCGACATATCCGACGGCCTACCGATCACACTGAACATTTCTGATTTTGTTGTAATGAAGCTTCTTCCGCGATTGAGTCGGTTCGAGGTGCATTCTTCGCTTTATGGCCTAGTCAGCACTTAGGACTAAAGTCCGCCTCTTATCCAACTTCAGATACCAGCTCCGCTTTAAAGTCGGCCGTGAGAACAAACAAAAAGAGTTGGCTGATAGTTACATTTTATGTCGGTTGGAGTAAGAAAGGACTAGTTCGGCTGCTCAACTCCTTACCAACTAACATGGGTTTTTATCAAAATAACAACAATTAAGGGACAAGAGGTCGGCATATCCGACTACCTACCGATCATACTAAAGATTTCAGATTTAGTTATAATGAAGCTTCTTCCGCGTTTGAGTCGGTTCGAGGTAGATTCTTCGGTTTATGGTCTAGTCGGCACTTACAACTGAAGTCCGACTATAATCCAACTTCAGATACTAGCTCCGCTTTGAAGTCGGCCGTGAGAACAAACAAAACGAGTTGGCTGATAATTACATTTTATGTCGGTTAGTGTAAGAAAGGATTAGGTCGGCTGCTCAACTCCTTATCAACTAACATGGGTTTTTATCAAAATAACAACAAGGGACAAGAGGTCGGCATATCCGACTTCCTAACGATCATAGTAAAGATTTCAGATTTAGTTATAATGAAGCGTCTTCCGCCTTTGAGTTGGTTCGAGGTAGATTCGTCGGTTTATGGTCTAGTCGGCACTTACAACTAAAGTCCGACTCTTATCCAACTTCAGATACCAGCTCCGCTTTAAAGTCGGCCGTGAGAACAAACAAATAGAGTTGGCTGATAGTTAACATTTTTTTTCGGTTGGTGTAAGAAAGGATTAGGTCGGCTGCTCAACTCCTTACCAACTAACATGGTTTTTTTTATCAAAATAACAACAAGGGACAAGAGGTCTGCATATCCGACTACCTACCGATCATACTAAAGACTTCAGATTTAGTTATAATGAAGCTTCTTCCGCGTTTGAGTTGGTTCGAGGTAGATTCGTCGGTTTATGGTCTAGTCGGCACTTACATCTAAAGTCCGACGCTTATCCAACTTCAGTTACTAGCTCCGCTTTGAAGTCGGACATGAGAACAAACAAATAGAGTTGGCTGATAGTTACATTTTTTTTCGGTTGTAGTAAGAAAGGATTTGGTCGGCTGCTCAACTCCTTACCAACTTACATGGGTTTCTTATCAAATAACAACAAGGGTCGAGAGGTTGGCATATCCGACTACCTACCGATCAATACTAAACATGTCAAATTTCGTTATAATGAAGCTTCTTCCGCGTTGAGTCGGTTCGAGGTAGATTTGTCGGTTTATGGTCTAGTTGGCACTTACAATGGAAATCCGACTTTTATCCAACTTCAGTTGCTAACTCCGCTTTGCAGTCGGCCTTGACAACAATAGAATAGAGTAGTCTGATAGTTACATTTTAAGTCGGTTAATGTAATGAAGGATTATGTTGGCTTCTCGACTCCTTACCAACTAAAATGCGTTTTTATCAAAGTGCACTAGTGTAACAACGGTTTAAGATTATCTTAAACATTAAAATAAATATAATTAATATTATATATTTTCTTTGATAATTATTAACCTTATTGCGCGTTACATCGTTTAAAAAATAACTATTGAACATTCTTGAGAGACTAGACTAATATTGACGTTTGAAATGAAGTATACGCCCATTGTTGTCTTACTCCAATCGGTACATAAGGTTTCGAATCTTAGTAATGGATAATAACAGCACAATTGCGTGAACCTTTGGTGGAAACTGCACCATTGGGAAACTAGAAGTTTCTTGTAACCCTAGCCGATCGCTAACCTTAACGATGATGAAGGAGTAGAAGCCAGTAAGTACACACTGGTGTCCATGTGGGATGGAAAAAAGACCAGATGAAAGTGGTGTTTAGAAGACAGTAACTACAACCCTTAAAGCCGACCATAAACAATCCATAAAGCCAACCATAAACAATCCATAAAGCCAACCATAAACAATCCACAAAACCGACCATAAACAATCCATAAAGCTGACCATAAAAAATCCACAAAACCGACCATAAACAATCCATAAAGCCAACCATAAACAATCCACAAAACCGACCATAAACAATCCATAAAGCCAACCATAAACAAGTCGTAAAGCCGACCATAATCAAGTCTTAAAGCCGACCCTAAACAAGCCATAAAGCCGACCATAAACAATCCGTAAAGCCGACCATAAACAATCCGTAAAGCCTACCATAAATAATCCGTAAAGCCGACCATAAACAATCCACAAAGCCGACCATAAACAATCCATAAAGCCTACCATAATCAAGTCGTAAAGCCGACCCTAATTAAGCCATAAAGCCGATCATAAACAATCCATAAAGCCTACCATAAACAAGCCATAAAGCCGACCACAAACAAGCCATAAAGCCGACCACAAACAAGCCATCAATCCGACAAATAACAGTCGATAAAGCCGACCGCAATTAGATTAATAATCCGACCATAACCAGATAACAAAGCCGACTTCATGTTTGATAATGTAAGAGCTGGACACGCTTACTTTTTAGAGTCGGTTAAAGTGCTGGCAAAATTTCTACGGCCGGAAGTCGGGCCAACGCTTAAACGGATAGGACATTTCGACGGTCGAAATGAAAGTTTACCGACGCTTTTACGTCAGTGTTGGTTGGACCTCGAACCGACTCCGTTGGCCCAACGTCGATTTTGCTACTGGGGTTGCAGGCTCGTAACTCTGTTTCTACTGGAGATACGGGGATGTCCTTTGAGTATGTTATAGTCCAATTTGTCCCCCATCTAACCATACTAAAAACATTGAGCTACGACAAACAGCAGTCGAGTAATTAAGCTAATCGTAAACAAACAAACCCCTCCATAGGAAATGCATTAGACTATACTTTGCAGGCCCATAACTCTGTGTCTACTAGAGATACGGGGATGTCCTTAGGATATGTTATAGTCCAAATTGTCCCCCATCTAACCAAACTAAAAACTTTGGGCTACGACAAACAGGGGCCGAGTACTTAAGCAAAACGTAACGAAACAAACCCCCTCCATAGGAAATGCATTAGACTATACTTTGCAGGCTCGTAACTCTGTTTCTACTGGAGATACGGGGATGTCCTTTGAGTATGTTATAGACCAATTTGTCCCCCATCTAGCCATACTAAGAATTAGGGCTACGACAAACAGTAGTCGAGTAATTAAGCTAATCGTAAACAAACAAACCCCCTCCATAGGAAATACATTAGACTAAATTCTGGAGGCTCGTAACTCTGGTTCTACCAGAGATACGGGGATGTAAATAATGTGACCTTGACACAAATGTTCGGATAATTATAAAGGTCTTTGCATGTTCCAAGCAAAAAAAAACTTCGCGGTTTCGAACCTGTGGCCTTCCGGGAGTGAGGCGGATGCGATAACCGCTACACTAAATATATGTTATTAGTTTTAATCGAAAGAACAGGGTCAAGTAATTAAGCAATACGTGAACAAACAAACCCCTCCATAGAAAATGCATTAGACTGTACTTTGCAGGCTCGTAACTCTGTTTCTACTGGAGATACGGGGATGTCCTTTGAGTATATTATAGTCCAATTTGTCCCCCATCTAACCATACTAAAAACATTGAGCTACGACAAACAGTAGTCAAGTAATTAAGCTAATCGTAAAAAAACAAACCCCTCCATAGGAAATACATTAGACTGAATTCTGGAGGCTCGAAACTCTGGTTCTACCAGAGATACGGGGATGTAAATAATGTGACCTTGACACAAATGTTCGGATAATTATAAAAAAAAACTTCGCGGTTTCGAACCTGTGGCCTTCCGGGAGTGAGGCGGATGCGATAACCGCTACACTAAAGATATGTCATTATTTTTAATCGAAAGAACAGGGTCAAGTAATTAAGCAATACGTGAACAAACAAACCCCTCCATAGAAAATGCATTAGACTATACTTTGCAGGCCCATAACTCTGTGTCTACTAGAGATACCGGGATGTCCCTAGGATATGTTATAGTCCAATTTGTCCTTCATCTAACCATACTAAAAACTTTGGGCTACGACAAACAGGGGCCGAGTACTTAAGCAAAACGTAAAGAAACAAACCCCCTCCATAGGAAATGAGTTAGACTATACTTTGCAGGCTCGTAACTCTGTTTCTACTGGAGATACGGGGATGTCCTTTGAGTATTTTATAGTCCAATTTGTCCCCCATCTAACCATACTAAAAACATTGAGCTACGACAAACAGGGGCCGAGTAATTAAGCTAAACGTAAACAAACAACCCGTCCTTAGGAAATGCATTAGACTATACTTTGCAGGCCCATAACTCTGTGTCTACAAGAGATACGGGGATGTCCTTAGGATATGATATAGTTCAAATTGTCCCCCATCTAACCATACTAAAAACATTGAGCTACAACAAACAGGAGCCGAGATATTAAGCAAAATGTTCGTCAACTTTGGTATCGTCTCACTTATTTTTATTATGTTACTTATGATTTTTGCACTAAACTTTGGAGGCTCATAACTCTTGTTCTACAAGAGATACTGGGATCTCCTTTGGATATGTTATAGTACTCTTTGCTCCCCATACAAGGATACTTTAAACTTGAGGCTACCTCAATATCGTCGTCAACTTACTTTTTGTCTCACTTATTGTTAGAAGGTTACTTTTGATTTTTGAAAATATACTTTGCAGGCTCGTAACTCTGTTTCTACTGTAGATACGGGGATGTCCTTTGAGTATGTTATAGACCAATTTGTCCCCCATCTAGCCATACTAAGAATTAGGGCTACGAAAAACAGTAGTCGAGTAATTAAGCTAATCGTATACAAACAAACCCCTCCATAGGAAATACATTAGACTAAATTCTGGAGGCTCGTAACTCTGGTTCTACCAGAGATACGGGGATGTAAATAATGTGACCTTGACACAAATGTTCGGATAATTATAAAGGTCTTTGCATGTTCCAAACAAAAAAAAAAAACTTCGTGGTTTCGAACCTGTGGCCTTCCGACAGTGAGGCGGATGCGATAACCGCTACACTAAAGATATGTTATTATTTTTAATCGAAAGAACAGGGTCAAGTAATACGTGAACAAACAAACCCCTCCATAGAAAATGCATTAGACTGTACTTTGCAGGCTCGTAACTCTGTTTCTACTGGAGATACGGGGATGTCCTTTGAGTATATTATAGTCCAATTTGTCCCCCATCTAACCATACTAAAAACATTGAGCTACGACAAACAGTAGTCGAGTAATTAAGCTAATCGTAAACAAACAAACCCCTCCATAGGAAATACATTAGACTGAATTCTGGAGGCTCGAAACTCTGGTTCTACCAGAGATACGGGGATGTAAATAATGTGACCTTGACACAAATGTTCGGATAATTATAAAAAAAAACTTCGCGGTTTCGAACCTGTGGCCTTCCGGGAGTGAGGCGGATGCGATAACCGCTACACTAAAGATATGTCATTATTTTTAATCGAAAGAACAGGGTCAAGTAATTAAGCAATACGTGAACAAACAAACCCCTCCATAGAAAATGCATTAGACTATACTTTGCAGGCCCATAACTCTGTGTCTACTAGAGATACCGGGATGTCCCTAGGATATGTTATAGTCCAATTTGTCCTTCATCTAACCATACTAAAAACTTTGGGCTACGACAAACAGGGGCCGAGTACTTAAGCAAAACGTAAAGAAACAAACCCCCTCCATAGGAAATGAGTTAGACTATACTTTGCAGGCTCGTAACTCTGTTTCTACTGGAGATACGGGGATGTCCTTTGAGTATTTTATAGTCCAATTTGTCCCCCATCTAACCATACTAAAAACATTGAGCTACGACAAACAGGGGCCGAGTAATTAAGCTAAACGTAAACAAACAACCCGTCCTTAGGAAATGCATTAGACTATACTTTGCAGGCCCATAACTCTGTGTCTACAAGAGATACGGGGATGTCCTTAGGATATGATATAGTTCAAATTGTCCCCCATCTAACCATACTAAAAACATTGAGCTACAACAAACAGGAGCCGAGATATTAAGCAAAATGTTCGTCAACTTTGGTATCGTCTCACTTATTTTTATTATGTTACTTATGATTTTTGCACTAAACTTTGGAGGCTCATAACTCTTGTTCTACAAGAGATACTGGGATCTCCTTTGGATATGTTATAGTACTCTTTGCTCCCCATACAAGGATACTTTAAACTTGAGGCTACCTCAATATCGTCGTCAACTTACTTTTTGTCTCACTTATTGTTAGAAGGTTACTTTTGATTTTTGAAAATATACTTTGCAGGCTCGTAACTCTGTTTCTACTGTAGATACGGGGATGTCCTTTGAGTATGTTATAGACCAATTTGTCCCCCATCTAGCCATACTAAGAATTAGGGCTACGAAAAACAGTAGTCGAGTAATTAAGCTAATCGTATACAAACAAACCCCTCCATAGGAAATACATTAGACTAAATTCTGGAGGCTCGTAACTCTGGTTCTACCAGAGATACGGGGATGTAAATAATGTGACCTTGACACAAATGTTCGGATAATTATAAAGGTCTTTGCATGTTCCAAACAAAAAAAAAAAACTTCGTGGTTTCGAACCTGTGGCCTTCCGACAGTGAGGCGGATGCGATAACCGCTACACTAAAGATATGTTATTATTTTTAATCGAAAGAACAGGGTCAAGTAATTAAGCAATACGTGAACAAACAAACCCCTCCATAGAAAATGCATTAGACTGTACTTTGCAGGCTCGTAACTCTGTTTCTACTGGAGATACGGGGATGTCCTTTGAGTATATTATAGTCCAATTTGTCCCCCATCTAACCATACTAAAAACATTGAGCTACGACAAACAGTAGTCGAGTAATTAAGCTAATCGTAAACAAACAAACCCCTCCATAGGAAATACATTAGACTGAATTCTGGAGGCTCGAAACTCTGGTTCTACCAGAGATACGGGGATGTAAATAATGTGACCTTGACACAAATGTTCGGATAATTATAAAAAAAAACTTCGCGGTTTCGAACCTGTGGCCTTCCGGGAGTGAGGCGGATGCGATAACCGCTACACTAAAGATATGTCATTATTTTTAATCGAAAGAACAGGGTCAAGTAATTAAGCAATACGTGAACAAACAAACCCCTCCATAGAAAATGCATTAGACTATACTTTGCAGGCCCATAACTCTGTGTCTACTAGAGATACCGGAATGTCCCTAGGATATGTTATAGTCCAATTTGTCCTTCATCTAACCATACTAAAAACTTTGGGCTACGACAAACAGGGGCCGAGTACTTAAGCAAAACGTAAAGAAACAAACCCCCTCCATAGGAAATGAGTTAGACTATACTTTGCAGGCTCGTAACTCTGTTTCTACTGGAGATACGGGGATGTCCTTTGAGTATTTTATAGTCCAATTTGTCCCCCATCTAACCATACTAAAAACATTGAGCTACGACAAACAGGGGCCGAGTAATTAAGCTAAACGTAAACAAACAACCCGTCCTTAGGAAATGCATTAGACTATACTTTGCAGGCCCATAACTCTGTGTCTACAAGAGATACGGGGATGTCCTTAGGATATGATATAGTTCAAATTGTCCCCCATCTAACCATACTAAAAACATTGAGCTACAACAAACAGGAGCCGAGATATTAAGCAAAATGTTCGTCAACTTTGGTATCGTCTCACTTATTTTTATTATGTTACTTATGATTTTTGCACTAAACTTTGGAGGCTCATAACTCTTGTTCTACAAGAGATACTGGGATCTCCTTTGGATATGTTATAGTACTCTTTGCTCCCCATACAAGGATACTTTAAACTTGAGGCTACCTCAATATCGTCGTCAACTTACTTTTTGTCTCACTTATTGTTAGAAGGTTACTTTTGATTTTTGAAAATATACTTTGCAGGCTCGTAACTCTGTTTCTACTGTAGATACGGGGATGTCCTTTGAGTATGTTATAGACCAATTTGTCCCCCATCTAGCCATACTAAGAATTAGGGCTACGAAAAACAGTAGTCGAGTAATTAAGCTAATCGTATACAAACAAACCCCTCCATAGGAAATACATTAGACTAAATTCTGGAGGCTCGTAACTCTCTGGTTCTACCAGAGATACGGGGATGTAAATAATGTGACCTTGACACAATGTTCGGATAATTATAAAGGTCTTTGCATGTTCCAAACAAAAAAAAAAAACTTCGTGGTTTCGAACCTGTGGCCTTCCGACAGTGAGGCGGATGCGATAACCGCTACACTAAAGATATGTTATTATTTTTAATCGAAAGAACAGGTCAAGTAATTAAGCAATACGTGAAAACAAAAACCCCTCCATAGAAAATGCATTAGACTGTACTTTGCAGGCTCGTAACTCTGTTTCTACTGGAGATACGGGGATGTCCTTTGAGTATGTTATAGTCCAATTTGTCCCCCATCTAACCATACTAAAAACTTGAGCTACGACAAACAGGGCCGAGTAATTAAGCTAAACGTAACAAACACCCGTCCATCAAATGCATTAGACTATACTTTGGCAGCCCATAACTCTGTGTCTACTAGAGATACGGGGATGTCCTTAGGATATGTTTTAGTCCAAATTGTGTCCCATCTAACCATACTAAAACCATTGAGCTAGGACAAACAGGGGTCCGAGATATTAAGCAAAATGTTCGTCAACTTGTATCGTCTCACTTATTTTTATTATGTTACTTATGATTTTTGCACTAAACTTTGGAGGCTCATAACTCTTGTTCTACAAGAGATACTGGGAACTCCTTTGGCATTGTTATAGTACTCTTTGCTCCCCATACAAGGATACTTTAAACTTGAGGCTACCGCAATATCGTCGTCAACTTATTTTTTTGTCTCACTTATTGTTAGAAGGTTACTTTTGATTTTTGAAAATAAA